>CM027124.1:26370907-26510298 GCA_015476505.1 Urochloa ruziziensis
TCTTGAGCTAAGGCTCACGACCAGACAACCAACCCAAACACTGTCTCAGCTCATCATTCTCATCTTGCAAGCGATTCACACACTGCTCTAACTCAACATTTTTCAATGCAACAACATCACAAGCAGAACATGAATTCGCAATGGGTGATTTAAGTTGTGCTTCAAGTGAACTAATCATGGTGCGTGATTCAAGCAACTGAGCATGCAAAGCAGGACAAGAAGTACAAGCACCTAGCAAAGATGACCTAGACTTCAACTCAGCAAGCTCAACTCTAGCACTCTCTAGTTCATCCAAGCAAGTCATGTGTTTCTCCTTAAGCACAACAAGATCAGCAATATGCACATCACAGAACGAGCATTCTACCTCATCAGACACAAGAGGAGCATCTTTCAAAACAGCAATCTCAGACTCAAGCGAAGCTGCTCTCTCCCTAGACTCGCAAAGCAAAGACTCAAACTCCATGGCCTTCTTTCCAGTCTCAGAAAGCAAGGTCTCAAGCTCAGCCACTCTATCCTTGGACTCTCCTAGCAAAGACCTAAACTCCCTCTTCTCCTTGTTGGTCTTCCTAAGCACATCATCGCGGTTATCGACCAACTGCTCTAACCTAGCAATCTCCTGACTGCAAAGAGGTGGGATCTGTCAATACCTCATCCTCGGAGTCGGAGTCGGAGTCGTCCTTGCTCTTCACGGAGTCGTGCGCCATGGTGCAGTAGTCGACGGCGGCGAAGGAGATGCCATTGAAGTTGCGGTTCAAGCTCTTCTTCTCCTTGCGGTGGCCGCGGTCCTCATCTTCACTGCTTGAGCTTGACGACGTGTTGGTGGAGCTTGTGTCGATGTCGCTCGCATCAGCCACCATCGCTCGAGATCTATGCTTCTTGTGTCCACCGTGCTTGTTCTTGGATCTTCTCTCGTCCTTGTTCTTCTGCTTGGAGCGGTACTCGTCCTTGGGACGGTGCTTGTGGTCGTCTCGCGGGCGGTGCTTGCGGTTGTAGTCGTTCTTGATCTCCTCGGGGCACTCGGCGATGAAGTGGCCCATCTTCCCGCATCTGTAGCACGTACTCCCGGCACGCCTCGAACCCTTGCGGTTCTGGTACATCCGCTCGAACCTCCTCGTGAGCAACGCGAGATCCTCCTCGCTCAGCACCTCATACTCTTCATCTGGAAGGGACACAAGAGAAGACAAAGCAAAGTGTCTAGGAGTGTTAGCATGTCCATATCCAGAGCCACCGACTAGAGCCAGACTATGGGGATCAGTCGGACTCTTAGCCTTGGCAAGCAACTGTCTGTCCACCTCGGAAGACTTCAACTTCGAGAAAAGCTCATCAACAGAAAGAGTCTCATAGTTTGCCGACTCCATGATCGCCTCAACCTTGGCACCCCACACGGATCTATCAAGTGCTTGCAGGAGCTTGATAGCTCGGTCATGATCCGAGTATGGGAGCACGGTAATGTTGGCTTTCATGTTGTTGACAATCGAAGTGAAACGCTGAAACAAAGCATCAACAGACTCTCCTGGCAAATGAGCAAAATTCTCATACTCTCTCCTGTACATCGAGAAAAGCCTAGCCTTGACATGGCTATCACCACCGTGGGCTACCTTGAGCTTCTGCCAGATCTGGCAAGCTAGGTCCTCGCCCAAAACACGCTCAAACTCCTCGGCAGACAAAGCACGGAACAAGTAGTCAACAGCTCGGGCATTCGCCTCAAATCTATCCTTTGCATCCTGGGCATCTAAGTTGGTGGGATTGACATAGTTTTCATCTTTCGTCACATCCCACAGCAACTTTCCTTTGCCTCGCAAGAAAGCGCCCATACGCGCAACCCAGTTCGGGTAGTTCTTCCCATCGAAGTGCGGAGGCCCGGAACCCCGATCTTGGTACGCCATCTTTGGATCTTAGACTGGTTAGAGTCGCAAAGACCCGTAACCGGCTCTGATACCAATTGAAGGACCGAAACGGCGACCAGAGAGGGGGGGAGTGAATGGGAGCCGATAAAAATTCTTTCTAATCGATCCGGCTATTCTCCCAAAACAACTCCGAAACCTCCGAGAGCAATCTTGCCAAGATCACGTAGCCACTGTCAAGCTACTGACCCTAGGAACAAGAAACGAGCAGCGGAACTCGAACCAATCGAAACGAACACCAAAACGACCCGAAACGCGGCTCGATCTAACACACCCAGAGGGGGGCGGTTAAACCGGCCAGGGGGGCGGTTAAACCGCCCGGGCCTGGGTGGCTCGGGAAAAAGTCAAAACAAAAGTGGATCTCCCAAACCGCTTGAGCTCTTGAGGCGAGATTTTGGTCAGATGATCTAGACCTCCAGTGGAGTGTTTTCCCAAAAGATCTCGGCCTCTAACTCAGTACAACTCCCGGAATCGCAGATCTCGCGAAGAACACCATGACCTCGAGTTCATCCCGAAAATCTCAAATCCAGAGCGATTCTCGGCGTTTGGGGGCAAAGGATCACCAGCAAAAGAGGCACAAGGCACTCATACGTGAATCCCCCAAAGAAATCCGAGAGAAAACGCCCTAGAACAAGAAGAACGAAAATCCCCCAAAAATAGCTCCGAAAATACCCACGAAAATAGAAAAAGGAAAGGGAGCTCGGGAAATCAAATCATGGCACAAAGATGAGCAGCACAAACTCCATCACATAACCATGAATTCACCTATACAAACTAGGAATGATTCGAAGTAGTTCTAGGTGGAGGGGATGAAGGGGAAAACAAGTTCAAAGTAAAACCTAAAGAGATAACTAGAGAGATGACAGCCACCAGCCCTGAAGGGGCCTATTAGTAGTCCAAGTGGTGGTGCTCTAAAGACTAAACTACCCCTAAGTGATACATACCCCTCAGGGGCAAATTTGACATTTGATCTTCAGATATTTTCCGGCTCGGGCACCTTCCACTGCAAGCTAGCTTCCCTCCGACGCAAGCCTTGCAGTCACGCCGCGTGTCCTCCGGATCGAAGCTCCTCGACGCCGTTCTTGGGCCAGCCCAGGGGGGCGGTTAAACCGGCCCTGGGGGGCGGTTAAACCGCCCCTGTCAGCCCACTCGGCCCAGCTGCCCAAGTTCGCCTCGTCGAGTCCTCGGTCCTTGGTTTTGAGGCCCAAACCAAGGGAAACCGTCCACCGATGATTTTGTGGCCAAATCACCAAACCCTGCGCGCAAACTTCGGTTGTTAGCCGCCACCTTGCGCCGGCTTCTCGTCCGCGTACGAGCTTCGGTTGTGAGCCGCTACCTCGCACCGGAACCACGTCCCCTTGCTCGTTCTTGCCAGCATGTGAACCGCACTTGATCCACCGGCCATCGGGTCCCTCGAACCAAGCCTACTTGTCTCTCCGCTCCTCGGAGGCCGCCATGGCTAAGACCTTTCGCGCCTGTTCTTCACCTGCACCAATGCAACCAAGCCGCATTCTACACCTGCAATACTTAAGCCAAGGGAAACGTCAATCCACACCACGTTGTCAATCACTCATCACACCAGGAAGCGACCATCCACCGGTCCTCGGACACACTGGGTACTCAACGTTTCCCTTGGCTCAAGTATTGCAGGTGTAGAATGCGGCTTGGTTGCATTGGTGCAGGTGAAGAACAGGCGCGAAAGGTCTTAGCCATGGCGGCCTCCGAGGAGCGGAGAGACAAGTAGGCTTGGTTCGAGGGACCCGGTGGCCGGTGGATCAAGTGCGGTTCACATGCTGGCAAGAACGAGCAAGGGGACGTGGTTCCGGTGCGAGGTAGCGGCTCACAACCGAAGCTCGTACGCGGACGAGAAGCCGGCGCAAGGTGGCGGCTAACAACCGAAGTTTGCGCGCAGGGTTTGGTGATTTGGCCACAAATCATCGGTGGACGGTTTCCCTTGGTTTGGGCCTCAAAACCAAGGACCGAGGACTCGACGTGGCGAAGATGGGCTGCTGGGCTGATTGTATGTACTAGGCAGTGCCGAGTTGAACAACTCGGCAGTGCCGAGTACATACACTCGACTGGGCCGGCCCAAAACTCGGCGTCGAGGAGCTTCGATCCGGAGGACACGCGGCGTGACTGCAAGGCTTGCGTCGGAGGGAAGCTAGCTTGCAGTGGAAGGTGCCCGAGCCGGAAAATATCTGAAGATCAAATGTCAAATTTGCCCCTGAGGGGTATGTATCACTTAGGGGTAGTTTAGTCTTTAGAGCACCACCACTTGGACTACTAATAGCCCCTTCCAGGGCTGGTGGCTGCTATCTCTCTAGTTATTTTCATTTGGCTTGTTTAGTTTTCCTCTTCCCTTCATCCTCTCCACCTAGAACTACTTCGAATCTTTCTTAGTTTTGTATAGGTGAATTCATGGTTATGTGATGGAGTTTGTGCTGCTCATCTTTGTGCCATGATTTGATTTCCCGAGCTCCTTCTTCCTTTTCTATTTTCGTGGGTATTTTCGGAGCTATTTTTGGGGGATTTTCGTTCTTCTCTTTCTAGGGCGTTTTCTCTCGGATTTCGTTGGGGGATTCACGTATGAGTGCCTTGTGCCTCTTTTGCTGGTGATCCTTTGCCCCCAAGCGCCGAGAATCGCTTTGGATTTGAGATTTTCGGGATGAACTTGATGTCATGGTGTTCATCACGAGATCTGAGTTTCCGGGAGTTGTACTGAGTTAGAGGCCGAGATCTTTTGGGAAAACACTCCACTGGAGGTCTAGATCATCTGACCAAAATCTCGCCTCAAGAGCTCAAGCCGTTTGGGAGATCCACCCACGAGTTGACTTTGGGGCTGGGCTGTTTGCATGTACTAGGCAGTGCCGAGTTTTGAAATCCGGCAGTGCCGAGTACATACACTCGAGGGATGCATGTACTAGGCAGTGCCGAGTTTTAAAACCCGGCAGTGCCGAGTACATACACTCGAGAGCTGCATGTACTAGGCAGTGCCGAGTTTGGTAACCCGGCAGTGCCGAGTACATACACCCAGTGACAGATTTGTCAAGTTTTTGGATCGAGGATTCTTTCTGTGTTTCCGCTGCATGTTTCTTGTTCCTAGGGTCAGTAGCATCTCAGTTGCTACGTGATCTTGGCAAGATTGTGTTAAGAAGTCCGGAAGTGATTTTGGGGTGAAAGCCGGATTTGGAAAAGAAAGTTTTATCGGCTCCCATTCACTCCCCCCTCTCTGGTCGTCGTTTCGGTCCTTCATACAATGCCAGGTACAAAATAAGAGTGTTTCAACTATGATATACCAAGTGGATGCTACCATAATCGAACAAGTACTAGTGGTTAGAGAATACCCTGATGTTTTCCCGGAAGAATTGCCTGGACTACCACCAGATCGAGACGTAGAATTTGTTATAGATCTTATGCCAGGCACCGCCCCGATAGCCAAGAGGCCATATAGAATGGCTATCGACGAATTGGACGAATTCAAGAAACAACTTAAAGATTTGCTAGAAAAAGAATTTATATGCCCTAGCTCCTCACCCTGGGGGGTCACCAGTTTTATTTGTGAAAAAGAAAGATGGAACTCTAAGAATGTGCGTCGACTACCGAATCTCTCAACGAGGTCACTATCAAAAATAAGTACCCGCTACCACGAATTGATGATCTATTCGATCAACTGAAAGGAGCCAAATATTTCTCCAAAATAGACCTAAGATCGGGATATTACCGAACTAAAACTCCGGTTGGATGATATACCCAAGACAGCCTTTGTTACAAGATTTGGACAATACGAGTATACCGTCCTCCCGTTTGGCTTAACTAATGCCCCGGCATACTTCATGAACCTGATGAATAAAGTGTTCATGGGAGAGTTGGATAAATTTGTGGTGGTGTTCATAGATGACATTCTGATCTACTCCAAAACGGTCGAAGAACACGAAAGACACCTTAGGATTGTCTTAGAAAGACTGCGAGAACATCAACTATATGCTCAGTTCATCAAGTGTGAGTTTTGGCTAGAGAAAATCGCTTTCCTCGGACACGTTATAACCCAACGAGGTGTTGAAGTAGACCCTTCAAAAGTAGAAGCGGTTTTAGAATGGAAAGAACCAAGAAACGTACATGAGGTACGAAGTTTCCTTGGATTAGCCGGATACTATCGAAGATTTATCAAAGGATTCTCCAGTTTAGCCAAGCCCATGACAGAACTAACCAAGGATAAGATAAAATTTAAATGGACAGTGGCTTGCGAAAATAGTTTTCAGGAACTGAAGAAAATATTAGTAACCGCCCCGGTACTAGCCCTGCCAGATATATATCAAAACTTTGTGATATATTGCGACGCCTCTCGCAGGGGGCTGGGAGCAGTCCTAATGCAGAATGAAAGAGTAATAGCCTATGCATCGCGACAATTAAAAGCCCATGAGGTGAATTACCCTACCCATGATTTGGAACTAGCTTCAGTAGTTCATGCCTTAAAAATTTGGAGACATTATCTACTGGGCAAAAGATGTGACATCTACACGGATCATAAAAGTCTCAAATACATCTTTTCCAAAAGGAGTTGAACCTAAGACAGAGAAGATGGCTGGAACTGATGAAAGATTATGATTTACAGCTACGTTATCACCCCGGGAGGGCCAACACTGTAGCCGATGCCCTAAATCGGAAGTCTAGCTATAAACCAGAAAAATTAGCCCAAGAGATGCTGGCTTTAAATCTACAAGTAATACCCTTTGGATACCTTGCGAACATCCATCTACAACCCTTACTCCAAGTGCAAATTAAGGAAGCTCAATGGAGAATGTAGGGAAATCATGTTACTTCAGGATTCTATCGGACTAGGAAAAGTTCGGAATTTAGAATACACAAGGAGGGCACCCTTTATTTCCAAAATAGAATCTGCGTACCACCTCAGGATGAGTTGAGGAAAACAATCATGAATGAAGCTCATAACTCGGCCTACTCCATACACCCTGGATCAACCAAAATGTATCAAGACTTGAAGGAATCTTACTGGTGGCCAGGTATGAAAAGAGACATAGCCGAATTTGTAGCCAACTGCCATGTCTGCAAAACCGTCAAGGCAGAATATCAAAAGCCCACTGGGTTACTGCAACCACTACCCATACCCGAGTGGAAATGGGAGGAAATTAGTATGGATTTCATCATTGGCCTACCCAGAACGGCAAAAGGAAATGATTCAATATGGGTAATTGTGGATCGCCTGACTAAGATTGCCCACTTCATTCCCGTGAAAGCAACATATGGAGGCGATAAATTAGCCTGGCTATACGTTGATAATATTTTGAAACTTCATGGAGTACCTAAGAGGATAGTAACGGATAGAGGGCCGCAATTTACTTCCACCTTCTGGAGAACCATGCACCGAAGCTTAGGCTCTGCCCTGGATTATAGCTCGGCATATCACCCCCAAACCGATGGACAAACCCAACGAGTAAACCAAATATTGGAGGATATGCTGCGAGCCTGTGTCTTGATGTATGGGAAAGATTGGGAAGAAAGTTTAGCCTATGCAGAGTTCTCGTACAATAACAATTATCAAGCCAGTTTGCAAATGTCGCCCTTCGAAGCCTTGTACGGCAGAAAATGTAGGACTCCATTAATATGGTTGGAGACAAGGGAAAGAGTGCTGTTCGGACCAGCTATTCTACGGGACGCCGAAGAGAAAACCAAACAAGTCCAATAAAACTTAAAGATAGCACAAAATCGACAGAAAAGCTACGCAGATACCCGAAGAAAAGAGTTGACGTTTCAAGTCCATGAATTCGTATATCTAAAGGTAGCCCCCATTCGAGGAACGCGAAGATTTCAAATCAAAGGAAAATTAGCTCCTCGATACATAGGGCCCTACCGGATATTAAACCGAATCGGGAAAGTAGCCTATCGACTGGAATTACTGGAAGAACTAGGGGATGTATACCCGGTATTTCATGTATCCCAATTAAGGAAATGTCTAAGAATACCTGAAGAACAAACCACTCCGGTACAACCAGACGTATGGTATCAGGAAAGGCCCACACGAATATTGGATACAACCATTAGGCAGACTTCGGAGAACAGTGGCCAAATCTTGCCGAGTACAATGGAGCAATCACACAGAGGCGGAAGCGACATGGGAAAAAGAAGAAAACCTAAGAAAGGAAATCCCATACCTGTTCAAGGAGCCGAACGAATCTCGAGGACGAGATTCACTTTAAGTGGGGTAGGTCTGTAACACCCTAGAATTTAAAGAGCATTTAAAAAGAACTTAGGAAGAAGATCTAATGATTAAAACTATAGTTAATTGAATAGGATCTTGCATTAGAAAAACACGGTGCATTAGATTATTTCTGAATTAAACCATGTGCATATGTTTGCTCTAACCATAGAACAAATTTAAACCCTAAGGTCTAGTCAAAAACTCAAATAGGATTTGAAATAGAATTCAAATCCAAATTCAAAATCAAAATAGAAAAGGAAAAGGTAAAAACCTCGCCACGGGCCGAAACGGCCGCCGGCCCAGCACCTCCCCCGCCTTCCCTCACGGCCCAACCCAGCCTCGCCTCCCTTCCCCAAAGTCCGCTCAACCTCCCTCGACTCCCACGCGCGCGCGTTCCACGTCCCTAGTGACGCCGCGTTGATGTCACCATTCACCCCCCCTCTTATTCCTCTCGCTGCCGCGCCCATCCTCGCCGTCGCGGCTGCCCGATCTGCCTCCACCGGCGCGGATCGAGCCTAAGGGGATGAGCACGCCGCGTGTCATCCCCACAGCCCTTCACCGCACCACGAGTGCGGCGCCGACCATGCCCCGTGGCTCCGAGTGGAGCTCGCCACCGGGGGCACGCGTCGCCGCCTCGGGCCACCTGCACGCCACGCGCCCGGACGGGGAGAGCGCCGGGGGAGCTCCGGGAACTCACCCCCGGGCTATAAATAGCCCTGGGCGTGCTCCCATGAGCCCCATCCCCACTCACTAGCTGCACGCGCGCCGCACGCACGCACGCCGACGCCGACGCCGACGCCGGCCGAGCGCGAGCTCCACCGCCGCCGCGTGCGACGGGCCGAGGCCCCGCCGGAAGCCCCTGCCGCCGTACTACGGCTAGTCTGCCCCCGCCAAAGCCTCGCAGCCGCACTCCGGCAAGCCGTAGGCGGGTTCCAGTTGCCCTCATCCACGCTGGAGTGCGCCGGAGCATCTCAGGTGCCCCCGGCTGTGCTCCCGCCACTCCTAGGAGCCCAGACATCCCCCTACCCGCACTTTCCCAATTGCGCCGCCCGCCGCCCGAGCTCCGGCGAGCTTGAGCCGCCGCGTCGAGCCTCGCCGCCGTGCCAGAACATGCCTAACCCTACCGCCGCACTGCCCTCATTCCCTACACCAATCCCAGCCTTTCCCGTGGCCTAGAATGGCCGGGGTGCTCAACTCCGGCGAGCACCTTTGCCCCCGCTTCCGCGCGCTGCCGCACCCCTACTTCTCCCTCCAGCTGGCACTGGCGTGGCGCCTACGCGGCCACCAAGCTCGCCGCAAGCCCACAAGCCAGCGGCTCAGCCGCACTGGAGCGGTCGCCACCTCCCCCTCTCCCTTCTCCCTGCACTCGGTCCTCGTGGGCCGCAGAGCCAAGGGGGCCACTGGTGCACGGACCATGGTCCACGGGGCCACAGAACAGTAGCAGGCGCGGGTCCACGCCCTCCCGGGCCCTGCCTGTCTGTCTCTCTCTTCCCTAGGAAATTGCTAGGTACACCCGGTCTAGTGCACACAAAAAGTTAATTCTCCACTTTAGAGCTTTCTAAAAATTCCCAAAAATTCACCAAAAATATTAGAATAATACCTAGGCCTAAAAATGCCTCCCTTTCCTAAAAACCTCACTTGCAACCCCTAGAATAAATTATCACTCCTTTTAGGCATAAATCCATGTAATAGTAAAGCCACCTTTCTAACCAATGATTGGTGTATTGATCCGTGTGATTAACTTGCAGACTCTGACCCTGAAAACAACGCAGAAGACCCGGACTACGAAGAGGAAGCAGGGGATGACCCCGACGCTAGACAAGGCAAGTTCCACCATCAATAATAATTATGAAAAAATACCTTTATTGTATAAGCATGCAATGATGATTAACCTTGAAAACTGGCACTCAATTTGCACAGTTTACTTTAGACCGGGGAGTGGAAGGATGGTCCCAAGGAGGAGATTCCGTCCAAAGAGCCACTTCGGGTCGCCACTAAGGACCGGTTCGCGGGAGAATCTTTCCATTGCCTAGTAAAGTCCCGCATGCCAAAAAAGCATAGCCATCGGGAATGCTTATTTATGTGAGGCCTTGATCCACACCCCACTAGCCAGCCTTACTAACCTGTCCCAAGGTGTCGCGGATGGACAACGGGACTATTGGAGACAGACCCCGACAGAGGGCTGGGTCTGGCCGGTACGAATCGCAGGTGACAGGGTCGGTAGGACCTGGTGGCAGGATGCCACAACAAATTTAATGATGCATCAAATTTCCCGGGGAAGGTCCTTCTGTGGACGTGCGCGACTCCTACTTAGGCCCCAACAACTTCTAGAGATAGACGCTGGTGGGAACGGGCCTCGTAGGGCAGTACCGCCTAAGTACACGGTACGGGCTGACCGAATGCGGGACAGAGAAGTACGACCTCTGCAGAGCGACAAATCTATATGGATAGCTGTGACTCCGGCAAGAGTCCAACTGGTTAAAGTCCCCGACGATTAGATCACTAAATTGAACACGACCCGCGGACTTCCCTTACTGCAGGTTGTAAAATACCTCTGCTCACCAACCGGGACTAGCAGGGAGGTTATGCCCCTCCAAGACCAAACTTATCAAACTTATTAAATTACTTTGGAAATTGCTGAGTACTCCTGTCAGGAGTGCTCACCCTTGCTTCCACTTCATACTAGAGGATTTCACCGAGGACGGAACAGACGACGAAGGTCCAGAATGGTGACGTGCTCCACCGCGACGCTGAGGCTCTGCATAGTACTGGTAGCTTTGTACTTTCTGAATAAGCAGAGGCTTTGAGGCCTGCTTGTAAACCCTTATATAGACTTTAAGCTGTACATTGATGTAAATTATCAATAAAAATTACCCGATTATGGTTTCGATACCCCTTGTGCGGAAATTACTTGCATTGGGATTATTCCAGGACTAATGCAGGTACTTCGGGAGTCCCGTGACGCGGGCGCTCCCCACAGCCTTCCTCCGCTCCATCGCCGATGCGGCCACCAGATCCACGGGCAGGTTGGCCGGATCCACGGCGGAGTCGTGAAAAGTGTTGCCTCCGCCTTCCTCGCCACCGCAGAGCAGGTTGCCTTCGCGCTAGGTGGCACGCCGATCTGGGCTTGACTCTTGCAGATCTGACCCGTGCGCTTGAGTATCTGGATGGCGCCTTCTCTAGCAGGCGCTGCTGCCGCCGGGGTGATGGCGGCGACAGTGGATCCCCTTCGAGCTGTCCCAATACCTCCGCTAGAGTTGCAATGTAATCCGGCAATGTAAGCACCATGGGATTACATACTTTTGTTATGAACAAATTGCTGCTATTTTGGTCCGCTTAGAGCTAAGCATTGTCGTTCCTGCAGCTACCACTAGCTAGTCGTTTAATTCTAAGTTTGTGATGTGCAGTCTCTGTTGAAGTGATAGTGATCTTTATTTAATAATCTGTTTAATTAGTCCAGTGATGTCAAAGTGATGATGAACTATGTTGAGGTAGCTAGCGATGAAGTGTTTTAAATTTTCCTGCAACAAACTCTCGTACATGATCTTCAATGGGTGCTAGCTTATATATATATATATATATATATATATATATATATTGTGTGTTGTTGTGAACGTCTAGCACGTACACGTTCGCATTATGTTGAGTATGAATCTGTTGTGTTTGCAATTCGTTCATAACGATCCATATATAAATAGGTAGTATTCATTCGAGATCAAAATGACTGAAACGAACGTGTTTTTTTAAACGTCTGTGCCATCATCCTAACCGGCGTTAACTAAACCGGTAGCAATAGGTTAATAAACTAGGCGGCGCTTAACGAACCGATTAGTATACGTAGTCAAACGCTCTGGCGCTAAACAAACCGATTCGAATAAGAGGTCATTGTAAGCGGTGTGCAGCACGCCGGCACGTTTAAGTTGTCATTGGAAGCGATTAAATAACCGCATAGGATAATCCCCTTATTGGCATCGGAAAAAGGGAAGCGGCGTCGGCGCCGACGCGGATGAGGTTTTCGCGCGGCTTAGGATTTATGGTTTCTACAGTAGTGAGACCAGATCGAGGGACCCCACTTTATCAAGCCATGTTGTTGGCACACCGAACGCGCACCAAGATCCACCGCAAGTGCACGGGTCTATTGTAGCTCTTCCCTTAAAAGAGTACTCCCCAAGGTTATCAATCTACGAAATAAGTAGTTATTATGCTTAACTAAGCACTAATTGAGTTGACATATTCTAAAGATAGGTTCTAATCTAATAATGTTAATAGATCAGTCTAATATAGGTTAACAAGAACAGTAGATGGATATGCACAAGATATGAGAAACGAATACTCATAGGGTCTAGGATCACTTATAGATGCATCACCTAGCATGATAGCACCGATCTAATCTATCAAGATAACGAACATGAACCAAGCTCAGCAGTTTTCCCTCCCGCAAGCTATCACCAAATGGGGGTAATCTACTACAGAACTACGAGGATCGAACTCATGTCAAAACGATCTAGGTAAGCAGAGCATATGTGCAAATCGCATCAGAGCCTAGCTAGGGCATAAGATAGATGAAAAACATAGCCATAAGAATATGATAGGTCAATAATCCAACACGGATTCAGCGATTACATCTCAAGGTCTTCTTACGACCCTATGATTACATCTCAAGGTAATCCAACACGAAGGATTTACCCCATGTAGATTGATGTTGAAGCTCTAGTCATGGTGGTAATCTCCTTGCGAAGACGAACTCCTCGTTGTACTCCAAGGTTCAGCACTGCTGGTGTGTCTGCTAGGGCTCCTGGCACCGCTTCCTCATTGTGGATGGCTTGTAGATTGGATCTTGATCGATCCCTAGTGGTTTCTTGGCGTCTTCTTCTCCTCGTCTCTGGCGAATGGTGGCTTGTATATAGGCTAGGGTTGCAGAATGCTTCGCTTCGAAGCAATGGGGACTCGATTGGGCCAAGGATCAGGCCTGGCCAGCCGGCCAGGAAGGCCTTGGGCCGGCTAGCCAAGGCTCCTTTTGGCCCTGGTCAGCCTAATCTTTCACGTGTATGCTTCGAGTCCATCTACAAATCGCTAGAACTTGTCCAAATATGTCGTGTTTCCTTAAAAAACATAATATGCTCCGAAATACAAAACACAAGTGGAAAAGGGGTTATTTCAATGCCAAGTGGTGGGATGAGTATAAGAATGAGCATGAAATCGCTACAAGAACAACACTAAAAGTGTGTCATTTAAGAGCGCCAACACCTGTGCCATGGAAATCAGCGATCATACCCCGCGCCAAGTGTTCGTCAAAACCTACGCGTGGCCAGCGCCGCCGGTGGAGGAAGTGCAGGTCTCTAACCACGTTCTCAAGGAGCTCTTCATCTACGACGGCTTGCAGAAGGACGTGGTGATCGCCTACGTTTCCCCGAAGGCCCACCCGCCCCTCGTCACTACCACCAATGTGGTACATGAGGTCCCGCGATACTAGCAGGTGGCCAAGTTCTCGAACAACGACAACACAGACACCAGGCACTTTGCCAAGCTGCCGTCGGAGATGGACATGGAGAAGTTCCACAACCATGGCTGGTATTGGTCCCAGGAGCACGTCTGCTTGCGCCTCGTCCTTCGCCTCATGGAGACAGCGGTGCTGACGGCGAGTGCGATGGCGTTCAATAAGGCCTCCAAGCAATGGTACTGATTTTATTTAGTTTCTTATTTTTGGTTTCTGTAATGGTGAACAATGTGGCTGTAATGGTGAACAAGGCCGCCAAGCATTGGTACCGCTTAGTTTCTATAATGGTGAATAATAGTAATATTTAGTTATGTATGTGTATATGTGCTCTATAATTTCTTCTTTGCTTCTTAGTTCCTCTGTTTTATTTTTTAAAACTATATTTTCTATTCTAAGCGGCGTTATATGGACCCCTTAGAGTAAGGACAATATCCTAAGTGGCCCACACTAAGCCGCTTAGGACAAGGCCCTCATTATAAGCGGCCCATACAACATCGTTTAGAATGAGGTGTGGCTATAAATAAGCCGCACCGTTCCGATAGCGACCAAACCGTATCCACTCCACCCTCAACCGTAGTAGCTCCGCCGCTCCCCTAGCTCTCCATCGCCGTCTTCGTCCTCGTCCTCCGTATGGCGACCTCCCATGACGCATAGGCAAAAGCTGCGGAAGCTGTGACGGCCATAGTTTGCTGCGTCGCTGAGGCCTTCCTCCACTCCTTCCTTAGCTGCACAGGAGTCCTTCCTCTGCTCCTTCACCATTATTGCGAACGGATCCGTGGCCGTAGTTTGCCGCGTCGCCGAGTCCTTCCTCCACTGCTTCCTTAGCTGCACAGAGTACTTCCTCCGCTCCTTCACTGCTGTGTCATGGAACCGGTGGCCTCCGCCGCACTCGCCACCGTAGAACGGGTCACCTCCATCATGCAAAGGCAAGCTACACTCGAGGCACATCCTAGATCCCTAGCCGCAGAGCCGGCCTTGGGTGCGGATCTGGCCCGTGCTCTCGCGGATCCGGCGCGTGAGTTCACCACCTGTGCCTCCCCTTTGGCAATGACCTCCGCCGGCTTGATAGCGGCGACGGTGGAGCCGGGATGAGCTCCACGACTGCAATTGTAGTGCAATCCGATGATGTAAACGTCGTGGGATTACATTCTTTTGTTATGAACGAATTGCCCATTTTGGTATATTTAGCTAGACATTGTAGTTCCTTATGCTTCCATTAGCTATTTGTGTTATGTGCAACTTAGTGTTATGAAGTGCTAGTGATGAACTGTTAAGTTATGTTCAATCCTAGTTACCGATGATGAACTGCTAGTGATGAACTACATGTTAAGTGGTGTCATAAGTTTAGCCGCCCCAGGGCCGGCCCTGTAGTCTGAGCAGCCAGTGCGGCCGCCCCGGGCCCCCAAACTGCAGGCCCCCGACCATGTATACCTTTAGTATGTATACTAAGCCCATAGCCTGCTATGCTTTTATAAAACAAAGCCCGTGTTTAGTTCCAACTCAAAATTTTTTCACCCATCACATCAAAGGAGAATCACATCAAAAAAAAGTGAAAAGTTATATGGATAGGTTGTAAATCACGAGACGAATCTAATGAGCCTACTTAATCCAGGATTTGCAACAGTAATGCTACAGTGCCCATCCACTGATTATGGATTAATTACCCTCTAATTACCATCGTTAGATTCGTCTCGAGATTTCCACACTATCTATATAACTTTTCACATTTTTTGTTTACATTTACTGCTTCTAAATCGGTAAAATCAAAACCCAAAATCTTTTCACGAAAAGATTTCGTGAACTAAACAAGGCCAAACGAGAGAATGTCAGCCCAACAATAAACGCGAAACAATCAGCCCATGGCAGTACCTGGCCCATCGAGACTATTGAGGAGGCGACGCGTCTTCCGGCCGGGAGACCAGGCGTCCAGCCGTCCAGGCGTATGTATCGTCGTCGAAGCCACGAGAAAAATCAGCACGACGGCACCCTGCGCCTGACCGCCTCCTCAAGGTGTCGTCGTCTCTCCGTGAGTGAGTCCGCATCTCCGCATCAAAATCGAGTCAGCATGATCGGCTGATTGCAGTCCCCAAGATGGAGGACTGAAGGATCGATCCCTCCCAAACTAATTAGCAATCAAATCGGTATGATATTTTTTCCCTATCCTTTTCTCTTTTTTTCTGTACAAATGAGATCCCAAATTCCCAATCATCAATCGATTTCAAGTTTTCAACCTTTCTTCTTTTTTTGTTGTTGTAAAAATCTCCAGTAGAATTTCGATCTGTTCAACATGTCATCTAGAATTCGAAAGTATCCATCAGGCAGTGAAAAAAGGAAGAAAAGGAAAAGAGAAGATGAGTTGATAGCATTACAGAAAGGAGCCATGGACAAATTCGTTAGGGTAACTTTATTTGCTGGTTCAACTAAAAGATGGAAAGTTTTGCTTAAACATGTTCCAAGTTTAACTGTGAAATCATTGTGGAATACTCGTTGGGAGAGTCCAATAGAAAGTGTTAAAGCAATTAGATATCAAGCTGCTGAGGTAAGATTGGCTTTGTCTGAATTACATAAAGCACGTGATACTGAAGCCATGACCAAAAGTGAGGCAAAAAGTTTATTTGATTTGGTTGGCAAGTTTGAATTTATAGATGGCATGTTATTTGGCATGATATTCTATTTGCTGTAAATACTGTAAGCAAGAAGTTGCAATCACCATCCATGTCCATCGACTCTACTTTGCAGCAAATTGAACTTATAATGCATTATTTTGACAAGTACAGAACTGAAGGATTCACATCTAGTCTGAATATTGCCAAAGCACTTGCATCTGAAATGGGTATAAATCCATCATTTCCAGTGAAACGCCATGCTACTAGGAAGAAACAATTTGATGAAATTGATTCTAATGAAGAAATTCTGAAAGCTGAGAATGCTTTTGAGGTAAATTACTTCTTAGTTATGGTTGATAAGGCAAGAACTTCCTTGAAAGACAGATTCGACGAAGTCCAAGTATTCAAAGGTATATTTGGATTTTTACTAAGCTCAATACATTGAAGTCTTTGGATGATATTGAGCTGAATGATTGCTGCACTAAATTTGCAAAAACTTTCTCCACGGATGATTCATCTGATGTTGACTTAAATGATCTAATTTCTGAATTAAAGGTTATGAGATTGACTTTGCCAGATCGACCAATGTCTGCTATGGAGATTTTTGAGTTTGTTAGAGCAGTGGATTGCTATCTTAATGTTTCCATTGCATATCGAATCTTATTTACCGTGCCTGTGACTGTAGCATCAGCTGAAAGAAGCTTTTCAAAGTTGAAACTATTGTTGAAATATTTGAGGTCTGCAATGTCCCAAGAAAGGCTAAATGGTTTGGCAACTATGTGCATTGAGAAGAAGCTGTTGGACGAGATTGATCTCAACGCCATCGTCGATGACTTTGTGTCTAGAAATGTTACAAGAAGTTGTCAAAATGATCTAGTAAGCAAGAGTTACTCTTAGCAGTTCCGTGCCATATTTTTGATGTAATGAACTCACGGTCTCACAATTTATTTTTTTACAATGCACTTAAGTCATCTTTCCAATGAGCTCTATAATTGGTTGGATTTGGACGTTTATGTCTCTTAGGGGCCTCCATTTTTAAGTTCGCCTCGGGCCTAAAAAACACAGGGCTGGCCCTGGCCGCCCCTGCTAATATGTTTCCAGGGGCGGGCCATGGGGTCAACCGCCATCTGAAAATCGTTCTCTAGGGGCGCCTCTTAGCTACATTCACTACTACACAAACCACTTTCACAAACGGGCTATCACAACCAGTTTTGTAAAAACCGGTTGTGATAGGGCTATCACAACCGGTTTTTAGAAAACCGGTTGTGATGCCCCCTATCACAGCCGGTTTTTCTCAAAAACCGGTTGTGATAGTCGGCCGGCATATCACAACCGGTTTTTCTTACAAACCGGTTGTGATGCTCACTATCACAACCGGTTTTCAAAAACCGGTTGTGATAGTGAGCATCACAACCGGTTCTTTACTAACACATTTTTGGAGGACTAAACGAAATCAAATTTTGTGAACGATCTCGGATGAACTTTTGACCAAAACGAAAGTCGTAGATCTTAAAAAGTTATGAAACATTGTAGTTCAATACTTTTTTATTTGAAGTCATCTTGTCAACCGAATCTAAGTTTGAAGTTTTCAAATTTGAAAATTCAAATTTTGTAAACGACCTCGGATGAACTTTTGACCAAAACGAAAGTTGTAGATCTTGAAAAGTTATGAAACATTGTAGTTCATCACTTTTTTATTTGAAATCATTTAGAGCCTCAAATAAGCAATTTACACTCGAAAAACATTAATATGAGGGGAATCAAAATGGTATATAGACACAAACACTCTAGTGGTGCAGTGGTAGAGGAGGCTATGCAAAGCGCTGAGGTCGCGGGTTCAAATCCCGCCGACCGCGTAGCGCGCGATTTTTCCGCGAAAATGCGCGACTTGCGACTTGTGAAGGCCTTTTCTGTAGTAGTGATTGGCACGCGTGCTTTTGTAGGGACGTGTCGCCTTTCAATCGGCCCCTGAAAATACCTATTTCCTACAAATGTTTTCTGCAGTAGTGCTTGTGTCTGAACTTGATGTGTAAAAAGTCATTGGCTATTTGATCTTTTCTCATATACTGGATAGATTCAAAACAGTTTTTCTTGTTGAATATGATTTACGAAATGGGAATTCAAAGTATCGAATAAACATGGGATCACAAGTTTATTCATAGATAATACATATTACGCTTTCACATATGCATCCCCATTGGATTTGCATATATATATATATATATATATATATAGTACTTTGGACTGTATAGGGATTACAGTACAAACTTATATATTATACTAGCAGCACTTTTATTTCATACGCAACACTTATTTTATAGGAGCTATAGCTCTTATTGCACACACCCACGATTTATAGTTCTTCCACACCTGGCCGTACCAGGGCGACGGGCTAGTAGCATGGGCCGCTCTGGCAGCCTCCGCCGCAGTAGTCGCCGCCAAGGCCGCAGTACCCATACCGGCTGCAGCAGTAGTTGTTGCTGCACCTGGCGCCACCCACCTGTCTGCCGCACGTCGGCTGGGCATGAGCGATCATCCCAGCATAAGCAAGGAGCAGTAAGCCCAGCACAAGCACTTTCAAGGCCATGGTTGCAGCTCTCAGTGTCGCCATTGTATGCACGTAATATAACCTATATGTATTAAGTGATGAGTGGGTACAAGATGGTGGAAGCATGAACCTGCAAGACGCCCCTTTATATACAGCTGCTAGCATGCTTCCATCAGTTGCCTATCACCACTCTGGCTATTCAGTAGTCATGTGCTCAACACGAAGAGTCACATGTTTCTCGTCGAACCAAATTGCTAACGGTCGTTAAACGTGTGCTAATGAGGTACACACATGACCGTCCACCGTACCCTACATTTGCAGAAAACTTTATACATAAACTTTGTGGTTACAACTTTTTATTTGAGATTAATTAATATTTCAAAATATCATTATAAGTTGTATAATTTGATATCTTGAATTTTAAAGTTTTCAAAGATCTCGAATGTAAATAAGTTATAAACCAAAGTTGTAGAGCTTGAAGAGATGTAAAAGTTTGTAGTTCACAATTTTTTTGTTTGAGATAATTTAATATTGTAAATATCATTATAAGTAATCCAAATTTAAATTTTAAAATTTTAAAATGAGCTCGGATGTGAATAAGTTCTATATCAAAATTATAGATCTTGACGAGATTTAAAACATTTTAGTTGACCATTTTGTCATTCAAGCTCGTTTAGATAAAATACATTATAAGTCTATTAATGAAACACAACTTCCCGCATTAGCAACCCATGTCATTAAAATGAAGTAATAGAAGTAATATTGTCGGTTGACTGGCTGCACCCACGGATCCATTCCTCTCCACCATCCCTCTCTCTCCAGCCGACCCTATCCACCATACATTTCTATCTTCTATTTGTCCCCCACCTCTCCTCTCTCTCTTGCTCTCTCCTCTCCACCACAGCTCTCTCCATCGACGGGGGCGCTGGTGTCAGGGCGGGTGAGCTGCGGCGGCACCCCCTCTCCCCCGACGGGGCTGGGCAGTGGCGGCGTGGGGGGTGGAGGCCGCGGCAGTGTGCGTCCGGGGCCGTCGTGCGCGGCGGTTGGCAGCGGTGGCAGCCTGGCCTGTGGCCTGGAGTGGCGAAGGGGCGCCTGCGGCGAGGCGCCCGTTGACAGTGGCCTGCCCGATGTTGGGGCTGGTGGCTGCGGCGGTGCACCTAGCCAGGCAACGGGGGCCGTGGGTTACAAGCCGTTTTTTTATTTTTTTAAATTCATTTACAAAGGCGGGTGATGGCATAGCCGGCCCCAACAAATGACATCTAAAGGGTCGGGTTATGCCATAGCCCGCCCTTAGAAATGTTTGTAGGGGCGGGTTACTAACCCGCACCCGTAAATAGCTATTTGTAGGAGCCATCTGTAGGTACGGGTCAGGCACCCACTCCTGAAAATGTCTCTTAACCTGCCCCTGTAAACGTTTTTCTGTAGTAGTGGTATTTTTTAACGTCAACAGTCATATCAGATTTTAATTACCACGTAGTGGGATATGCAAGTATCCATGTGGGGCCAAGTTTGTAATCTGGGTAGCACAATGTCCGTACTGATGGTCAACAATCAAGTTCACTAGGAACACCTTCCCCGTGTCCTCGCTGTGGCTTCATTATGCTGGCTTGAGTATTGGCACTGATGTGGTTTCTAGGCCTGCATGGTGAGATGCTCATGCTGTCCGGTAGTAGTCCTAGTAGTGGTAGTGCATAAATTATGTTATAATATATGCTTAATTATTATGTAATTGTCGGAAGATGCATCACGAGTTTATTCATAGATATGATAGTACATATATATGGACTTTCACACATATGCATCACAAGTTTATTCATAGATACTATATATACTACTTGCACCGTACAGAAGTACAGTACAAACTTATTATACTAGCAGCACTTTTATTTCATAGGCAACACTTCTATTATAGGAGCTATAGCTCTGATTGCACGCACCCAGATTGTCTTTTCACACCTGGCGGTACTAGCTAGGGCGATGGGTTACTAGGAGCATGGGCCGCTCTGGCAGCCAGTGCTGCAGTAGATGGAGCCACGGGGGCCGCAGTACCCCCAGTAGCTGCAGCAGAAGCCGTCGCTGCACCTGGCGCCACCGACCTGTCTGCCGCACGTCGGCTGGGCATGAGTGATCACCCCAGCATAAGCAAGGAGCAGTAAGCCCAGCACAAGCACTTTCAAGGCCAGGGTTGCAGCTTTCAGCGACGCCATTAATTGTATGCACGTAATATATATAACCTGGATATCTTGGGTGACTGAGTGAGTACAAGATATATGATGGTGGAAGCATGAACCTACAAGACGCCCATTTATATAGAGCAGTTACCATGCTCTGGCTCTTCAGTAGTCATGTGATCAACACGAAGAGTCACATGTTTCTCGTCGAACCAAATTGCTTACGATCATTTAAACGTGAGCTAAGGACCTACACACATGACCGTCCACCGTACCTTACCGTTGGAAGAAAATTGTAAGCTAAAACAACTAATTAGGAAATAGCTACGGTATTCGGCCTACTCAAGTCATCTGGTGTGGTGTGATTTACTTGAGGCAGAGTACAGTACAATATGGCTGCTGTATACTATACACTGGATCATACGAAATGGTTTCTAATTTCAAAGTACATGAATGCAAGCACTATGAGTACAGAGCCAAGAATTTATGTCACAATTCTAAAGGGGAAAAGTCTACATCACCCCCCACCTATGGGGGTGGACTACATAACCCCCCAACCTATGAAACGGTCTATATCACCTCTGAACTTTTGAAAACCGGTCAAATTACCCCCTAAAGCAATTTTGAAAAATCATAATAAATCACAGAAAAATCATAAAATGAAAAATCCAATTGTGTTGGACTCTAAATGAGCAGATCTACACAGTGAACATATAACGTGGTATGTTGTAGTACATTTTTTTACAGTTATGAAGAAAAACATAGATATAAAGCTACATAAAAAAATGTACTAAACCATACCACATTATATGTTCACTGTGTAGATCTCCTCATTTGGAGTTCAACACAAATGGTTTTTCCATTTTATGATTTTTCTATGATTTACTATGATTTTTCAAAATTGCTTTAGGGGGTAATTTGACTGGTTTCTGAAAGTTCAGGGGGTGATATAGACCATTTCATAGGTTGGGGGGTTATGTAGTCCACCCCTATAGGTTGGGGGTTATAGACTTTTTCCATTCTAAAGGATAATAATCTTCAGAAAAAATGGTAAAATTAAGTACAACAGTACAGAATGAAGTAGTACGGACTAACGAATTCCAACTTAACTATGTCGTAAGAGATTTGTCACAGTGCTTGACTGGAACCACCGGTTCCTCCAATCGGGAAATTTTCAGCCGTTGATTAGAAAAAGACTAAATATTTATAATCAAGAGTATATTCAACCTAAGTGGCGTGAAACCTCATCCGAAAGCGGCTGCTTCCCCTAAGCCGATTTGAACAAGGGGCTCATTTGAAGTGATTATTTCGGACCGCTTCGCTTGACAAGTCTAACTAGCTCAATTTGTGACAACGCAAATAGTAAAACTATGAATTCACAAATAAAAATGATAAAAATATTTTTTTGGTAGCCCGGAGGCCACTCCTGAGCTACAATCGTGGTCAAGCCTATTTCGCGCGTGCAGTGCCCAGCCTTCGAACTCACAACCTCCTTCCTCACTCGAGCCTTCCATACCATCTCATCTAGATGTCGTTCGTGCAATGCATGAGGGAGTTATATTCCTTTTGGCCCTTATTGACTAAAGCTTAGTTGTAACACCCTAGAAATTAAAAAGCACTTAAAAAGAATTTAGGAAAATTATAACAATTAAAACTTGATTTATTATGCATTAGAAAATATGATGCATTAGTTTATTTTTGAAACGAACCATGTGCATATGCTTGTTCTAACTCTAGAATAAACCTAGAGCATAAACCCTACCCAAAAACCCAAGTTGGATTTGAAATAGAATTCAAATTCAAATTCAAACACAAAATGGAAAAGGAAAGGGAAAATGGAAAACGGAGAAGGTTAAAACCTAGCGTTGGGCCAAAACCCTGCAGCCGGCCCAACCCCTCCCCGCCTTTCCCGCGGCCCAGCCCAGCCTCCCCTCCCCTCTCCAAGTCCACTCCACCCTCTCTAACTTCCCCGCGCGCGCAGCCCACCTCCCTGATGACGACGTGCTGACGTCACCATCCATCCCCCTTTCTTCCTCCTCCCGCCGCCGCGCCCATCCCTCCGCCGTCGCCGCCCGATCCGCCTCCACCGGCGCGGATCAAGCCTGGGGGATGAGCACGCCGCGTGTCGCCTCCACGGCCCGCCACTGCACCCTGAGTGCGGCGCCGACCACCCTCCCCGGCCTCGCACGGAGCCCGCCGTCGGGGGGCACGCGTTGCCGCCTCGAGCCACCCCTCCGCCACGCGTCCGGCCATGGAGGGCGTCGGAGGAGCTCCAGAGCAACACCTTTGGGCTATAAATAGCCTCTGCGCCCCCTCCTAGCCCTTCATCTCCACCCTCACACCCCCCCACACAAAACACACACGTGCACGCCGGCGCAGACACGACGGCCGCCCTCCGCTCGCCGCTTCACGGTGAGTAACCCCAACGCCGCACCGCCCGTTCCTTCCCCCCCCCCCCCCCTCCCCCCACACACACACTCTCTCCCTGCTTCCCGCACTTTTAGGCCAAGCGCGGCCGGCCGCAGTGCGCGCCACCACACTCCGGTGAGCCGTCGGCCGCCTCGGCCTTCCTCTACCCGCGCACGGGCACGTCGTGCATTCTGCGCTACCCATGGGCCATGCGCGAGCCAGAGCCAGGGCCTAGGGGTGCCCTGCTGTCCTCCGCCCGCCGCCTGAGCTCCGGCGAGCTCAGGCCACCGCCTCACCCCGTCGCGCTGTGCCAGAGCATGGCCAGACTCCTCGCCACGCCGCCTGCTACCCCCACGCCAAGTTCTAGCCCTTCCCGTAGCCTAGGATGGCCGGCGCGCTCGACTCCGGCGAGCGCCCCTGCCTCCGTCGCCGCATGCCGCCGTGCACCACCACCCCCTCCCAGCTGGCACAGGCGTGGCACCGTGTGGCTGCCACGCTGGCCACGGCCCCACGCACCAGTGACTGGCCGCGCCATCGCAGCCGCCACCTCCCTTTCCCTCCCCTCCGTGCGCTCGGTCCACGTGAACCGTAGACCCAGCGGGCCGCTGGTCCACGGACCATGGTCCACGGTCCACAGCACAGTGACCAGCCGGGTCCGCGCCCCCTGGGCCCGTCTGTCTGCCTCTCTTTACCCAGGAAAATTGCTAGGTACATCCGGCTTAGTGCACACAAGAAGTTAGTTCTTCACCTTGAGCTTTCAAAAAATTTCCAAAAATAATTTCTAAGCCTAGAAATACCTTTTTCTCCCAAAAACCATACTCAGAACTCCTAGAATAAAATATTTCCCTTATAGGGCTAAATCCACTTAAATAGCAAAGCCACTCTTTTAACACTTGATTGGTGTATTGATCTGTGTCATTAACTCGCAGACTCTGACCCCGAAAATGACGCCGAGGATCCCGACTACGAAGAGGAAGCAGGGAATGACCCCGACGCAGGGCAAGGCAAGTCCGGCCAATAATAATAATTATGCAAAACTACTTCTATTACATGAGCATGCAATGATGATTAATCTTGAAAACTGACACTTATTTACACTGTTTATTTTGAAAGATCGGGGAGTGGAAGGGTAACCCCGATGGGGACTCTATCCTAAGAGCCACTCCGGATCGCCACTAAGGACCGAATCTTTCCATTGCTTAGTACAGCCCCGCATGCCAAAAGGCATAGCCTTCGGAAATGCCTATTTATGTGAGGCCTTGATCCACACCCGGCTAGCCAGCCTTGGTAACCTGTCCCAAGGGGCCACGGTTAGGCAACGGAGCTATTGGAGACAGACCCCGATAGAGGGCTGGGTCAGGTCGGTACGAGTCGCAGGTGACAGGGTCGGTCAGACCTGGTGGCAAGATTGCCACAATAAATATTTCTGATGCATCAATACCCCTGGGAAGGTCCTTTTGTGGACATGCGCGACTCCTACTTAGGCCCTAGTAGATTCCGTGGACAAAACTAGGGATAGGCTGTCTAGAGATAGACGCTGGTGGGAAAGGATCTCGTAGGGCAGTACTGCCTAAGTACACGGTACGGGCTGACCGAATGCGGAACAGAGAAGTACGACCTCTGCGGAGCAAAGAATCTATCTGGATAGCCGAGACTCTTGGAAAGAGTCTAATTGGTTAAAGTCCCCGACGATTAGATCACACTGAATATAATGTGACCCGCGGACTCTCCTTACCGCAGCTTGATAAACACTTTTGTTCACTAATCGGGGCTGGCAGGGAGGTTATGCCCCTCTAGGACCAAACTTATAAAATTCATAAAATTACTATGGGTCTTTGCTTAGTACCCCTGTCAGGAGTGCTCGCCCTTGCTTCTCCTTCATACCAGAGGAGTTCGCCGAGTACGGGGCGGACGACGAAGGTCCAGAATGGTGACGTGCTCATCCGCGACGCTGGAGCTCTACGTAGTATCAGTAGCTTTATACTTTTTGAATAATGCTGGAGGCCTTGAAGCCCGCTTGTAAACCCTTATACAAACTTGTACATTGATGTTAGTTATCAATAAAAGCTACTCGGTGTTGGTTTTTGACACCCCTTGAGCGGAATTACTTGTATTGAGATTATTCCAGGATTAATGCAAGTACTTTGGGAGACCCGCAATGCGGGCGCTCACCACATTTGTTCTATTATTTGAGCATCTAAACGGCTTCAAATAAAAAACCTTTCAACTACAAAATTGTATATCTATTCAAAACGTACAAATTTCGTATAAATCTTTTCTTCATCTGAAACCATATCCAAAAGCTACAAATTCAGAATACAATCTGAGATTCAAATTACTAGAGTGGTAATAAGCGTGGGAAACAAAACATCAAAATTTTTTACCTCTAAATGACCTCAAATCAAAAAACATTCAACTACAAAGTTGTAGATCTCTTTGAAACATACACATTTCGTATAAAGCTTCTTCCAATCCATATGCAAGAGTTACGAAATTTAGAATGCAATCTGAAATTTAAATTACAAGAGCGGGAACAAAGGTGGGATACAGAACATTGAAATTTTAGACATCTAAATGACCTCAACTCAAAAAACATTCAACTATAAAGTTGTAGATCTCGTGAAAACGTATAGATTTGGTATAAAGTTTCTCTCAAACTGAGACCATATACAAGAGTTATGACGGTCATTCTAAGTGTCGCGTTTTGAGCTGCTTAGGGTGACTATTCGAAGAGAAAATATTGTAGCGCTGCCTGTTGCACCGCTTCGAATGACTTAAATAAACGGAGCATTTTGGGCTAGTTCGTATAGACCGATTAGGATAATGGTCTCTGCAGTAATTTTTAGTCAAAGCAGTTTTGTCCGGTTGAATGACCAAATAATAATCATGCAATTTGGGTTTATATCTTAATTCTGTTTTAGTTGTGATTCAGTTGCAGGGCCCCAACCCATGATTTCACAGTGATCATGTGAAGGAAGCTGCACGAAGAAGAGGGTGTCAACATCGTTGTCGGTGCATTATCCGGCAACTGACGATGTCGCCGATCACATGCTGACAACGATGCTGGTGGTGATGATGAAGGGTATGAAGTGTTTCCTTGTCACGTAGGTGGTGACGACATGATCATGTTGGAGACCAGCATCTGCTCGATTGATGGCGGTGGTCCGGCAAAGGACCCCATGCTCTCCACCCACTGCTCGCTCGATCAGACCGATCTGGACATTGTAAGTAAAATCACAACAAATGAGAGAGAACACAAAGAAATAAAACAGCCTTTTGGCTGGCGAAACGATGAGGATTGAAGATGATGAAGAGCGAAAGAAAAATAACAGCTGCTCTGCTTTGCAAGGGGCCAGGGAAGTTAAGAGGGGAGAGTGACCAGTTTGACGTTATAGGCGAAAGAAAATACAACTCCTGGTTGCTAGGCAAGATGAGAGTTACAACTTGCAGTGCAAAATGAAGTCGTTGGACTAAATTAAGGAGTTAAGATTCCATGCTTTCACTTCTCTCTCGATCTTTCACGACTAGAATCGCATCTTTTCCTCAGCGTTTCAATTAGCTGGCCGACGGTTAATAGCTAACCGTGAAAGTTTATGACTAATGACCGAGAGCGAATAGTATTTGGTCGGTGATTCCTCGTCGGCGATTGTTTGTCACAGATTCACTGTTACTCTCGGCAATAACTTGGATAATCCTGTGACCCCGTCGGCCTGATAAATTGGTAAAGCTGCTTAGTCCCGTCGGCCATCTGCCGGAGACGCTCGGCAAAAGATGCAATTCTAGTTGTGTCTGTGAATGCATATGAATGCAGTTCAAATTCTAGAACCGAAAATTTTAGACGGTTCAAATTAACACCAGTTAGTATATGATATATATGTGCTGGTTCGCAGATGCACCGACACATTTGTGTGATTTCTCGTGCCTGTGTTTGTTTGAGCCGATGCGAATGAGTAAAATGCATTAACTATTTGTATCGGCTCAATATCACATAACTGTATTGTTGCATTAACTATTTCTCGTGCCTGTATGTAATGCTACTAAAAAAACATGTATGCAAACACAATATCACACAAACACAATACCAAAGCTTCGTTGGCAACGATGAAGGATGCAGTTGGATCGGTAAAAGCATGGTAAATGATTTAGTCTATTGCTGGCTCTATACAACTACAACGTCATACAAAGCCAATTATATAGCCAACTCATATAGTGGCTTGGCTATTAGGTTGGTTATGGGAAGGACTTTATCTAAGATACAAATAGTTAATGCGTCAGCAGGTCCATTATGGATACATCTATGTAGTCATTTTATCAATCTTCACATATAAATTATATGGGAACATATATACCAAATATATAAACGGTACAGTACTTTATCAAGATGTCAAGAAAAGGTTCAGTTTATTATCGACGCTCCAACAGCCAAAGCCATGGCATTCCCAAAAAGGAAAAACCAAAGGCATGGCCCATCACTACCGCACCCCCCCCCCCCCCCCCCCCCCCACCCCAAAAATAAAATCACCGCCGGTTTTGGAGTGCCGATGGGAAATGGCGGAAGTGATAATCCGATGTTCACCATCGGTTTGCACACTGGTGGCGAAAATCGGATTATCACTGTTGGTTTGTTTCCTAAACCGGCAGTGGTAGCCAAATTATCACGGACAGGAAGACTACCAACCGGCAATGATCTATATTTTGAAATAAGCAAACATTGTGTTTGCATACATGTTTTTTTAGTAGCATTACATACGTATCTCAGACATGAAGTTATACATACACACACATATCTCGCAATTTTCATATGCATATCTCAAAGAATCGTACATGTATTCCAAAAACGAATGACACTGCACAGTTTTTATACAAAGTATATTGCATTCACATGCTCAGGATTAAATCTTTTGACTATCTGATAATGAAAAATTACAAGCCCTCGCTAGAGGACTACTTAGAACACAAATTGCCATTCTAACTTGACCAGCCCTAGCTCTATCTCTCTTCCTTTCTATATCCACAAAATGTACCTCTCATTAATAACAGCAGTTTCATCATTTCTAGAACGAAAAATGAGGACAACTTCACTTTATAACCCTACAGCACAGACGGTTTCTAGGGGCGGGCTAACCGGATTTTCAGGGTCGGGTCGGGCACCAACACCGACAAATGGTTGCTAAAAATAGGCATTAGCGGCCACAATAAAGATTTTCAAGATCGGGCTGTGGCATAACCTGCCTCTACAAATGGCATTATCAGGGGCGGGCTGTGACATCACCCGCCCCTAGAAACAAATTATTAAAATAAAAAATGAAAAGAAAAGGAAAAGGAAAAAGAGAAAAAATCAGCCGCTGCTCCCACCACCCGCGTTGCCCAGGTGCCGCCGCTGCTGGGGTTAGGTCGGCTGCGCGCCCAGAGCGTCGGTCATGCCCGCTTGCCGTGCTTGCCGTGCTGCCTGCGGTCATGCCAGCCGGGGCCAGCAGCCCGCGTGCACCACTGGAGCAGGCTGCCGGCGTCGGGGACGGGGCGACCTGTGCGCGCCGCTACCTCATCAACAGTCGCGCCCCCGCCATGGACGGGGTCGGCTGCATACGCCGCTCCCTGTTGCTTCCCGGTCAGGGTTGGGGCCGGTCACGGAGCAGGCCAGTGCCGCCGGGGACGGCTGCAGGTTCTGCTGGAGCCCGGCCCGCCGTGTTGCCGCCAGGGCTGGGGACGGCCACCGCTCCCTGCTGCTCCCCGGTCGGAGTCGCCGCCACTGGCCAGCCGCCAAGGTTCTAGAGAAAGGAAACGGTGGGGGAGAGAGAGTGGTGGTAAAGGGAGAGGGAGAGGATAAAGAGATAGACGTGGTGGGAAGGAATGCAGGATCGGTGAGAGCTAGGGAGGACCAATAGGAGGACTCTGTTTCAAGAAGTTGGATCGATGACATAGCTAGTTGTGATTCTTTTATGATCATAAAACGTTTTTTTAGGTACTTAAATGTTTTCAAACCAAAAAGTGTCAAAGTACAATGTTTTAGACCTTTGATATACAACTTATTTACATCTGAGGTCATTTCAAAATTTTAAAATTTGATATTGGATTAATTATAATGATATTTTAATGTATTAAACAATATCGAATAAAAAAAAGATGTAAACTTCAAACTTTTACATCTTTTTAAGTTCTACAACTTTGGTATATAAGTTATTTACATCATAAATCATTTGTAAACTTTAAAATTTAAGATGTCAAATTAGACAACTTATAATGATGTCCTCGGTTTTGAGGTATTTTCCAACGAGTTCTCATTTGAAACAGGGAATACCCCATTCATACTTGAATTGCTTATGATTTCATCCATGTTGATATGTTGCTGCTTCAAAAAATAAGATATAGAGCCAAATCGAACACGAGAATTGTCTGAATCCTCATGAATTTTGGACTCACTTACTAAACCATTTTGAGCAAGCATGGTCACATCATTCTCTCCCTCTTGAAGCAATGCCATCCTCGGCTTTGGGGTACCCAAAGTGGTACACCATTCTCCCAACGCTTCTTTTTATTAGACTAGCATCGTGCCCGTGCG
This sequence comes from Urochloa ruziziensis, assembly GCA_015476505.1. NCBI lineage: Eukaryota > Viridiplantae > Streptophyta > Magnoliopsida > Poales > Poaceae > Urochloa > Urochloa ruziziensis. The sequence goes on from CM027124.1 coordinate 26,400,819, forward strand.
TTGCTACGGGATGACAAACATGATTTTTATAATGCGCATATCAATCAATATGATTATTCAATGTACTTAGAGCCTATTCAATATAATGTTGTTAAGAGCCCCAAAGACGGATGTAGTAAGTTCATAATGTCACTTTGTATTTTGTGACTGTCAGAAATCTGTCAACAAAAGATTGATGACATTTTTATTCAGCTGATGCTATCAAATCAAACATTGTATTTCGAGATATCAAAGACACAGCTATAATCTCATAAGCAATATATGACCCTCAAAGACGACATACCCCACTGAACCGAAGTACCACAATGATGCTGATGTTCTCTCGATCAGCCTGAGATTGATGAAATTTATTCAGCTGATGCTATCAAATCAGACATTATATTTAGAGATATAAAACATTGGCACATATAACCTCATAAGCAAAATATATAACCGGACCTCAAACGCCATCAAAAGGCACATACCTTACTGAACCAAAGAATTAGATGGTGCTGTTCTCTCGATTATTAGCCCGTAAAGTAATAAAGCATTAAATCGATCTGGACAAATTGAGCCGCTTGCATAGCTCGTACGTTCAAGTCGAAGAATCAGTGCAACGTCAAGCAATCAGCAGCATAAGGGATCGAGTAGATTAGGGCTTCATGCTATCCTGATCGAGTTGACCCCAATCTGGAAAAAATACAGTGAAAATAAGGCCTTCAGCAACAATTGTAAATTCCCTCACGATACGCCGGGGACAACGGTTTTCACGACGTGGGCCAGGATCAAGATTTTTGCGGCGATCTTATTTTCGGGCGCACGTCCCACGGATCGGAGCGTGAGTGGGTGGCGGCGCTGGTCGAGGGGAGGATGAAGATGGTCGAGGGAACTGGGGGGATGAAGATATGGTCGAGGGAGGCAGCGCATGACCAGCCCTCACGCCCTCGTGCTCTGCGTGGAGGATGCGTCGGTTCAGCGCAACGGAGGAAGGCGCTGCGCGAGGAGGAGGCGGCGGTTCAGGTCGACGGTTCCGTAGCCTTGCGATCTGATCGAGGTGGGGGCGATGGTTCAGGTCGAGGATTGACACAAGACCCACATGGCGGCGCGCTTGTTTGCAGAGGGCGTGACGCCAACTCCGGCCTGGTGACACCGCGGTCGCACGGTGGGCAATTCGCCTAATTGGACTTTTTAGGAGTAGAGATATTTTGCAACCGAAGTGAAGATTATTACAATGCAAGAATTCACGAGAATATTATCAATTAATAGCAATTAAATGGTGGGTATAACGTCTAGTTATTGCAACAAAATTCAAGACATTTGTGGAAGTATTGTCGACATGTTGCAACCATTTATAAATTGGTGGTGATGAAACCTATCAGTTGCAATGAAAATTATGATTATATTATTGCAATGTGAGATATTCATGGCAATATCGTTCACCTATTGCATCCTTTTTTTAAAAAAAATGGTGGTAGCACTACAACATAGCATTTAATTCGTGACGGTAATCCTGACGACGGTTTTAGAAAACGTTAGCATTTCGCTCTTAGCCTAGATAAGCCCAAAAAATTGTGATAGAATCTTCACGACGGTTTCAGAAACGTTAGAATTTTGCTTTAAGCCCAGATAAGCCGATAAAATCACGACGGTTAATCAATTCTGTCGCGATCCAGCCCGAATACCGCGACGGTTAAACAAAGTCCGTCGGCAACATAAAATTAAAAATGACATATTGTGCATAGTAAAAAATAAAAAAAATATATTATTAGGGATTTAGACTCAACACTTAGGATTTACAATTAATGTGCCTTACCACTACACCATACATTGATACATGTGGTTATGGTAGTATTTTGGAACAAAATTTAATTATTTGTTTATAGTACCCGGCGACGCAACACCTGGTAACGAGAGTAACTAACCACTCAGCCACCGATTGTGCTGTGACTTTGTCCCGCAATGAGATCCTTATCATATAATGCGTCAGATCAGAGAACGTAATTATAAAGCTCCGGGTCTGCAATAAATAAAATGCAGTTCAATGGTTCGGTGTTCTCTGTTTTATTTGACGGTCAAGACCGCGGTTAGATTCTTGTATATGTCAGAAATTTTTTCCATTATTTTTTTTTCACAATTCCTTTAAAAACCAACGACACAAAAAAAATTGAAGGGCGCAGGAGTCGAACCCGTGACCTCAAAGGTAACAGCCAATACCACTACACCCCGTTGGATCTATTGCAACAGCAATAGGATAGTTGCTTAATACATCAAAACGAATGGATATGACACGCCCACATGGCAGCACATGATTGGTTGAGTTGCTTCACCACGGACCACGTGGTGCGCTGAGGTTGTTGCCCGCATCATTTTTTCTTTTTAATCTAGAATTAAATCTTGTAACTGGTATTTCTCAGTCATAGTAATTCCAAATTTGTTGATTTTTTCCTGATTTTTTATAAAATCGCTATCTTTCATGAAGTATCATCTGTTTACAAAACAATTGCTACATTATGTATAATTTTATATGGCATATTTTCTTCCACCAAAAGAGATCAGATAAAAACAACTTTTTGTGTAACAATTCATGATGTAACTTTATATCTTCTCATGTTATGGTAAACATGAAGTTCTACCCAAGTTTGAGGTGCATACGAGTTCGAAAAAGTAAAGCGCTACTTAAATCTCAAAGTATTACTTAAGTTGTTGGAAACTATGCAAGAGATTGTCCATTTGTGAACCATATAAGATCCTACCTTACCAAAATTAATTAATTTTTTTTATGATGAACTTATGGACTTAAAGTATGTTATCACGTCAATTTGTAGAATCTTTTGATAAAATTTAGATATAGTTGTAATTGTTATGTTGTAATTTTGAGATAAAAGGTTTAAATGTTGGTAGCAAAAGATTGAATTCTTCATGTATCTCTAGGATATGGTTTATAATGGAACATATGAGTCTAAATATAAATTTTTATGAATTTTTTTACTTTTATTCGAAGTACACTCGGTTCAATTTCGAATTGTGTTTGAAAAACACGTAAACAATTATTTAAACTATAGAAAATAGCAAATCTTCTCCAAAATATCTGAAATTCATACACAACAAAATACATGTAGTCTATTACATATAAAAAATGCACTGACATATAAAAGTAATTATTTTTGTAAGTTACTTCATAAGGTTACCATTAAATCAAAAAGAAAAAAAATACTAAACAGTCAAGGACTGAGACAGTTTTCATCGGCCATGATCGCATTACTGCAGTCCAAACTTCAAATTTGTCAAGCCCAACTTGACTCAGCCGAGCTCTGTGCCGTCCGATCGAGATCGACGGAAGAGGCCCTTCTTGTGGTGAATAAAATCTGTCTCGAAACCCTAAACTCCTCTCTCTCCCCGGGTCTCCCTCCCCTTCTCAGATCCAGCGCCACGCCTCCTCCTCTGCCTCCACCTTCGGTCGCGCCCCTCCTTGCCTCCACCTCCAGCCGCGCCCCTCCTCGGCTCCCCCGCCTCCTCCCGGACAAGCGCACAACGAGGCGGGCTCGATGCGGCGCGACGGGCCTAGAGACACAAGAGGAAGGGCGTGCGACCCTCATGCGGTCTTCTCCTCCACCAGTAGCTGCGCCCTTCTCGGCTTTCCCTCCCCCTTCCCACTTCCCGATGGGTCCTATGGCGCTACAGCGTGCGCGGCTACCGGTGCCCGGCTATCGGGTCGAGCTGGCGCTAGATCCGGCCGAGGCAGGCTAGATCTTGCGGAGGACTCAGCGACCGTGGTGGCTCGATGGCAGCTGACACCATAGCGCCACCAGCAGCTGGACGATGACGTTGACGACCGACGAGAGGACGACGCCCGCAGTTCGCGCGGCGGCTAACACTCCTGTAAGTTTCGCCCGGCTGCCCAATCGATCTCTCTACTTCCCTCCCGTGCGTGATTCAGATTCACCTCAGCAGCTTGTTCTTTCCCATCAAACCGAGCTGGGATAGGGCTAAGGATTTTGGATTCGTCAGGCAGGGAGCCCTGAGCAGCCCGTGTGGGCTCTAGGGTTTTGCCGCGATAGTGTCGATTTGAACTGGTGACTTGGATCTGTTAGGTTTTAAATTGAGATGGTTGTTGTCCAATTGCGATTTGTGGTTGTTGACTTGTGATGGCATGCTTGGATTTAGGGATTATGGATTGATTTTGGATCCCCTTGTGTGCTCTCGTGACGGTGTCTAAGTCATACGGCGGCAGTTCGTCAAGGTGTATCTTCTTCTCCACCTTTCTCTCCTCATTGTCTGGTTGAATCCGTTGATCCTTTGCTGGCAGTTCGATACCTATTGAGCCTTAGCTGATCGATGTTGTTTGAAATGTGCTCATCAATTGTTTGTAGAAATGCTTCAGTTCTCTGTCAGGTAGAACCATGGCAAGCTAATGCATTAGCTACTAAGACAGCTAGGTTTTGGCAGTTTCAAAGTAGGGTCTACTTAGTGTACTTATTGCCTGCTACTGCTAGTTAGTGTACTGATTTTCCTCCACATTGAAGTGCTGAAGTTTCTATGAGTGCACTCACTGCATTTTATGATTTTTGGCAGGTGGAGCAGAGGCTCCTCGACCTTGCTGGCACATAGTCGAAGCTCCTGGAGGTGCTGCTAGGCCCTGGCACGACGACTACAAGCTCCTGCATGTAGGTCGATCTTTCTTTTTTATGCATAAAAAAGCTATGATATATGCTTTTAAACTTAGGTTCAAATATATGTTACCTGTTATTACTCATGCTTGGATGAAATGTTCTGGCTGCTTGTGATACTCGGATGTTGCTAGTGCTTGACACTAATTGGTGATGTGCTCTTTTAGGTTGATGCCAAAGATGTAAGCATACATCTACTGTTTGCTAATTGATGGCAGGTGACTCTCTTTACATTTCTGCATCATGAATTGTCCTTGTGGATGTGAGCATGAATGTTTCAGACTTCAATTAGTACACTGAATAATTCCGAACACTTATTTTTTGTCTAGAGAATTGAAGCTTCTTAAATTAAAATGAGGAGGGACTTACTTTGAGCACTCCACACTTTTCTCCCCAAGTTGTAGCTTTTTCTCCTCTATCGCCTATCTCTCTTCATGTTCGGGAAACCGAGGGGTTCATTGAGAATCTCACTTCCCAATAGTGGCGCACACTGTGCTTGGCTCGTTAAAAAATAAAAAAGAGATAAATAATTTTAGAGGGGTGAGAAAAGACTTCGGTGGAGGCTCTGGTGACTTCGTGGTTCACTCCAGTCACATTGCGGCTCATGGCTCGCGTGCGACTTCGCGGCTCACTTCCACCACTTCATGGCTCGGCTTGCGGCTCACCACTCACTCCGGGACCGCGTTGAAGCCACTTCCTGACAGCTCGCCTGGAAGCACTTTCTGCTCACATCGGGGCTCGTGACTTCGCAGCTCACTTCGTCGCGTGGCTCGACTCTCACTTCGAGGCTCTGCTCAGCTCGTGACCTTATTGGCTCGGCTACCGACTTCGCGACTCATTTCTATTTCGCGGCTCGGTTTATGGCTCGTCACTTCGCGGCTCGCGTCAACCACCTCGGGCCTCCGCCGGAAGGCAACGACATCAGCCCACTTCGCGACACACCACCAACAACAGCCCCGGCCTCCAGCCCACGCGACGGCTTCGCGTCGATTCCGGCGGCACGCAGAAAGGCCCGAGTTCGGCCCAGGTATGTAACGATGACCTCGTTAAATGGTTGGTAAAACGCTAGCAGAAAGGAGCGCACACTCGGTCTCGAACCGTTTACTTCGTTCTCTGAACATGGCTCCGTTACCATCCTGGCAACTCCCATTTTTTGTGATCTCTTTGGTCTTCGTTTCTCTTTATGCATACCTGCAATATCGGCCACTAATTCTGCTGCTCGTCAACCCAGCGTGACTTCGCTCATCCACACAAGTCATGGGTTAGCTTGCACTTCGCCTGTAGCATCTAGTTATTAATGGTATTTTATTTTACACAGCTCAGTTATGCGTGCATTGCACAAGGCACAAGTTAGCCGTATGATTTTAACTTGTTTGTGCACCTTTCATGTTGTTCTTTATTTGTTTCGCAACTGCGTTACTTCTTTAGTTCTCGTCTAATTAGCTGCTCATCTCTTTGATCGGAGGGTAGCATTATCATACACGTATTTTTAACCCAGTGCTTACGCTATACCGCATGGTACTTGCTTTTATAAGGTTCCTCGCCCATCCATTTTAGTGTTTATCAATTTTAGTTATGCTCAAGTATTCGCTTTTCATTCACTTGTTAAAATGTGTATGGCTTTACTCGCTAACAAGCCTTTGCGGATAAAATTATTATCTATCTCGTATCATTGTGAAAGCAGTCAATTTTGCTATATCTATTGCGGAAGCAGATTAATCTCTTGGGTTTCATTTACTGGAAACTGAAAAGTTTACTTAGTATTCAGCTGCATGGAACGTCCATCACTTTTTTTTGGACTTAGTCACTTCACAGTTATTGGATATCAGGGAATCATCATTGGACTGGTCGACTTGGCCTCAATTGCCATTATCACGGAATCATTTGTGTTTATTGGGGCAGTTTATATATTGACTTTGCATCGAGATTTCCCAGCTCCATCTTGAGCCGACTTCGCTCATATCGCGACTTCTCGGCACCTTGTCATGAATCTATTCCGCGAGTTTCCAGCAAGTGACTTCGCGTCAACAGCATCTTGACGACATCGCGTCAACCTTAGCCCAGCAGCCCAAATCCTCGTCTGCTGCTCAGCTAAGATTCTGGCCCATACGACTCCGCGTCCGTGGCCCACTGATGACTCCGGCCCGTGCGACATCGTGTCAGCAGCGACTTCGCGTATCCGACTCGGCAGTGACACTGGCCTGTTGCACAACGTCACTACGGTGGGAGCCCATCGTCAACATTGGCATACATCGGGGGCATGGCCAATTGGTTTACTTCGCTGCGCAACCTAACTCCGCTAGCAGGTATTCTAGTCTGTTGACAGGCCTAATTTTAATTCAAACGGCTTGCCGAAGTGAGCAGACCCCCTCACTTCGAGTCACCAAAATTTTTCGTATAGAGCATTTGGTTATTAATCATTTTTATGGCCGAAGCGAATACACTCCCTCACTTCGTTACATAGAATGGCTTGCGTTAAAATGACTTCGCTTTTTTGGGCGGCAATAAAAATTTGGCGTGCAAAACAAACTTGCCGGTGGGGCTAGAAATCTGAATCATCAACTTCGCTGCTAACTGTTTCATTCGCAGCAATGTCGCAAAATCCTTTATTTTTTCCATTTTGTTTGGTACGGAGGGAATATATATGGAGCCAACAGAACATATAAAGCAAAGACTGACATAATAGTTTTTTATTCTCATCATGACACTACAACGTTTTTCCCTTAATACCACGAGTCGTTTATTGCAATGGGCGACTTTAGTTGCAATACATAGGTGTTATTGCCGACAACCATAGTTTTTCGTTGCGATAGGGGTGCATATTGCCACCAGTTTGCTACCGTTGCCGATAATGATTTTGATCGTTGCACAAGTAGGCTATATCGCAACGAAGATATGTTTGTTGTAATAGCGACGACGTTATCACCACACTACTTTGTCGTCGTTGCAAATAGCTACCCATATTGCAACGACTAGAAGGCGTTGTGATAATTACTACGTGTTGACGTAAAAATCGGGCGGTGATAGATGCGCTAACACACGAACGAAGGCGTGGCCTTGAAATCCGGGGCGTGCCAGTCAATCTGACCTGTTGATTGACAAGGATAAAATCAGACATTAAAAACAGCTGAAGAGCTGATTCTCTTGTTAGTGAAATCGAATATGATATGACCGATTCCGATATATAATGAAACAACACAAAGAGTCGATTCCTGATAGATCAAACAGTAAAGAGCCGATTGATGACTAAGCAATACAAGAAAACCGTAAAGCAATCTGATATAGCTTAGTAGAGCAACACTTAGAACAATATTAATCAGCTATCGGATAAGTCTCAAGATTACGCCTTTGACAGAGCCGATCGGATAAAATTCTAAGCTTGATAGATGGTGGTAAAAGCTAAAACAACAAGAAAAGACTTGTAGATCTAGCAAGTACCGATAACTATCGAATAAATCTAAACGGAGTAACAGCGATGCGCCTGATGCTAAAGGTTAGATATTACACTCAGTAGAAGCGGAACTCACGAGCAAGCCTTGGAGATCTGGATCGCCTCGACTAGCCCAAGAGAAAAAGCTTGGCGAAGTCGCCGACTTGTAAATAAATTGCGAGTAGTAAATGTGAGGTAGTAAAGGTTTTTGTATTGATGTGTTCGTAAACTTTTCAAGATCCATAGGGTTTATATTTATACCCTTGAATTACAGACTCTGAATTGATCACGACTTCAAACAAACTTGACGCGAAAAAAGAAACTATTTAACCTAAGACTCTAGACGATCTGGCCCATCTGCGGCCCAATTCAGCCCAAAGCTCACGACGCCTTCAATCGGTCTTCCGAATCCGATCCTGAATCCATGAATCTGTCTCATTTCACCTTCGATCTAGGTTCGATCTCTTATTAAATCTCCCCAGGCGCCGACTCTAATCATGTGTGAAAAAACGCCGTCAACACTATGGTACGTTGCAAAAGAGTCTTAGATATAGCAACAAAAATGGTGTTGTTGCAAAATAAATCTTGGTTAAAGCAACGAAACTAGTGTTGTTGCAAAAAGAAGCTTGGGTATAACAACGAAAATCGACATTGTTGCAACTAGTCTTAGATATAGCAACGGTAATGGCATTGTTGCAAAAAACAAGTTTGGTTATCGCAACGAACACTAGAATCGTTGCTACACGGAAGGTGATATTGCAACAATGTATAGTCGTTGCAATGTAAATGCACTAATGTGTGGCAGAACCACCTCAAATTATGTCAGCTCAAGTGCATTGTCCCTTAGCTAATGCAAGAAGTACAGCACACTCGCACTTCAACTGACATAACCGTGTAGTTGCTGTCGGGTAACTCCCGATTACACCACTGATCACATTGTCGAAACCAATACGAGGCAAGTCTCACTCCACAATGAGCACAGATGATTAACGAGTCACAAAATTTACAACATAGTACATGTGGATTTAATTTACAAAACAGGACATGATAAAAGTTATTACAACACAGAGTTTTTAAAGCACAGCGGAAGTTTAAAACGACTCTAGTCTACGCCGATAACATAACATAATAATGCACAGGTAGCCCAGCTGGCATTATCACTCCCTCGGCTCCACACCCTGCGAAGCCGGAACGAACTGCAACTGAAAACCTTCGGGCACACCAAACGGAAAGCTTCAGCGACCTGCTCTGCTATGCTAGACTCAGACTCTGAAAAAGGGTTAACACAAGCAGGTTGAGTAATTTAATACTCAGCAAGACTTAACCGACTTAAGATCACTAAGACCCCTAGTATGCAAGGCTTTTGGCTGGGTTTTTGTTTTGCCAAAAAGAGCAACTAAATAGATCCTTACTTTCAAATTTTAGCATCCAAGTTTTAGTTGAACTATTTGATCTAAGTTAGCATTTATAAAACTTTTACAAAGAGAGCAAGAACTTGATTATAATTCATACAGCATATGATCATCAACAATATTCAAGTTCTTAACTAGCGATGCTGCCCAGTGATCAAGAGCTCAATACCGTGAGTACGGCGAATCGATTCGGTTTTATCCCTTGCAAGGTTAACCTACCCACACGGCACAAACGAGCCCCGTCGAGCCGCTCATGCCAGCCGTTCCTTCAGCCAACACTAAATACTTGACCTACCCTGCGACCCTCAAGTACCAGTCCCCACCGATACCAACGACGGGTCAGCCATGAGTTACTCTAACCGGTACATGAATAGGAAGTCAGGCGTAGTTCAACATACCAGTGCGAGCTAAAGTACATAAGTTACCAGTTTCAACTACCTCTTACTCCCAGCATGTGAGGTAGTACAGTTCAATCTTGATCCCAGAGCCAACAACGAACGGGCCTTAAATGACACAGGCGGAGCTACAACATTCCATTCCTTTCCCTACCAAAACTCTCCGCCCGGTCTAAACTTTTTCCAGTCTAACTGACATGTTTGAACAAAACTTGCTGAAAGAACCAACTTAGCTTCTCGCGAGTAACAGACAATTACTCGACTTCTACCGTTTAACCAGCCTAGCAATTCTATCGACCTACACATACTAGAAAAACTCTGGGTTTTCCTAAGGATCATGCAACTAGGTTTTCAGTCAACTCCTATGAAAACTTAAATGCATAAGGTAAAGACTTTGTAAAGTAAATAATTTAAATTGTGGCTGCGTTAAAAAGGTTGGATGCACTCCGGTGCTTGCCTTCGCTGGCCTTGGGCCCTTCCGAGTCTTGGCTCGGGTCTTGTTCTGCTTCAACAACAACAACCTCGGGCTCTGGCTGCTCGGCTTCGGACTCAGGCACCAGGTTATAAACCCCGTCAGCTAGCACGTTCTCTACATGAAGATGCATATGTGTGAGTTTAGAACAACAGTTGGAAAAGATACAAAAACTTAAATGCAGCAATTCAATTATACAGCTTAAGTACAAACATAGATATGCACATAAATCACATGACATGTTGCTAAAACCATTTTTAGCATTTTATAGAGTAAGTGCATATCTCTTTAAGCAAGATTAATTTATCACTAAGAAAGAAAGATTACAATAGATTCAACTTCACTGAGCTCACCAAACTATTTAGAAAACATTTTATTAGCATAAAGATATATATAAAACCATTTAAACACATAAATAAAGGGTTATTTAGCAACTAATTAACTAAACAAGCCTACACAGGTTATCTAGCAGCACAAAAACTTCTCTGAGAAGCTTTTAACTCAAGATTACCACTGAAAATTTTTCAACATTTATTCTAACAGAAACTAATTATTTTGAAAAAGACAAAAAGCTAGAAATCTACCAAAACAACAACAGCAACAAGATTATGCACAAAAATGCAAAACTTCACAGAAACACTAACTAGACATTCACACAGATTTACCATGATTTATTGAGCTCAAAAACATTTTCACAAGTATTTTTAACAGCACAAACAATCTAAATATGGAGAAAAAGCTTAACTTAAACTACACAGACAGCATGCAACCCAAAAATTTACTGTAGCTCACAAAACACATTTTAGAGCTACTGTGATTTTCTCAAAATTTTTGGACATGCAGAACTATTTATTTTGACAGAAAGCTAATAAACTAACTAAAACTTCTACACAGAAAACAGCAATCTTAACAACATGATTTTACAATTTTCTGCTGTAACCAAAGATGCAACAAGTACAACAAAATTGGTTTCACAATTTTCCCACTTTCCTATGATTTTCTATGCATTAAACAAGAAATACATGTATGCTGAAATGAAAAACAAAAGAAAACCCGAAAACACTTTTGCGCTAGGCCCCTGGATCTAAAAGATCTATTACCAACCAGTCCTTTCTTCACAGATTAGCCCCTAGATTTTCCAGAAAACCCCCTCGAAAGATTCCACTCTAACACTTAAACCCAGCAATCTTTCACAAAACCCCCTGGAAAGATCCGTCCTTCTAATTGAACACCCCTGGCCGATCTCCGCCGCACACAGCGCGCCGCCGCGCGGTTGACCGGCGTGAACTCGCCGGAGAAATGGTCGGAGACGCGCCGGAGATGACCCACGGCCTCAGGACTCCAAGCCGCACCACCTAGGCATGAAAAACCCAAGGATTAGCAACGGAATGGCACACGTCCACGGCCGGCGGCGGTTAACCGAGAAGATGGCCGGCGCTAAAGCTCACCGACGCTCGGAGTTCACGATGAGATGGCGCACGGCTTCAGGGAGTCAAGGAGTAACCATTTGGGTGCTTAGAGGAGGCGGAGAAGGATGGAAAGGAAGTTCAACGGTGAGGTGGGGTGGCGGCAATGGCGGCCGGAATTCTGGGGGGATTGCGGCGAGAGAAAGGACGGCGACGAGGGAACGGGAAGAGTTTACTGGCGCAGTGAATTGGGCGATGACGGCTTAACCGCGGTGAATCCGCGTGTCATCACGGGCGGCTTGCAGAGCTCACCGCTCACCGTCAAATTGGTGTCGCCGGCCGAGCTCGACACGAGGCAATTCGCATGATTGGAGCGCGACTGGCGTGCGAGGCGATGGCGCGTGGCAAGGGACAGTAGAGCGCGGCGCGTGGCACGGGCGGCCACCGACGGCCGGCTCGACCGAGCCCCTCACTGTCTGAAGTCTGAATCGACTTGGTCGATTCAGACGCTACAGTGGCGGCCGAATCCCTCCCAAAAACTTGAATCAAACTCGTGATTTCGTGTAGAAACTTTCCAAAACTCCAATACAAAAGTTGTAGATGGTACCAAGGGGAACAACTTTTGTTAAAGTCATCAGGTTCAAAAGATTTGGTTTGAGAGATAAACTTGATCAAACTTCGGCCAAAATCTCGAACTCAGAAAAATTTCTAAGTCCCAGAACTGAATTGAATTTAGCTGACTTTGAGCAAGAAAAAGAAATAGCTAGAGTTTGAGATCCTGGAGTTGTTCATGATTTTTGAAGAGTTCAAACTACCAGCTTTCAAACCATGAACTTGATTTGGTTTGGATAGATTGAAAAATAAAAGATATAGAGCTCCAAAGTTGGCTAATGACTGCTGTCAGGATTTGGACTTAGCCAATTTCAGAAGTGCTGAAATCAGCAGTTTGACCACTATTTGACCAAGAGTTTGAGCAAGTAAAAGATGTTTTTGCTCAAAACCAAAACTTCTAGCTGAAAGTAGATAGTTCACTAATGAATTTTCAAATTGGCCAAAAGCCACTTGTTTAAACATTTTTAATTTTAAACAAGCCCCAAAAGGGTTAAAAGGAAAAGGTTTGACTTAACCAAATTTGAATTCAAAGGAGTTTAAAAACGAAATTTGACTTTTGGGAGTCCATTCAAACATGATACTCAGTTCAAAAACATGATGAGCACCACAAACTTTGTACAATGAGTAGATGTGCATGATAAAATTTTCAAAAGTGACACGGGGTGTCACAGCCCTCCCCCCTTAAAAGAATCTCGTCCCGAGATTCCGGTGTAAAGAGAGAGTGTAGAATTTAGATACCTTAATGCAGCATCTAAAAACTCTGGATACTTGGATTTGAGATAAGATTCTTGTTCCCATGTTGCTTCTTTGTCCGAGTGATGAGTCCACTGAACTTTATAAAATTTAATGGACCGACTCCGAGTAACTCTTTCAGTAATATCCAGAATCTTGAAAGGTTGTTCCTCATATGATAAGTCGGGTTCAAACTCAATTTCTTCATGAGCAATCCCTTCAATAGGAACCCTAAGACATTTCTTGAGTTGAGATACATGAAAGATATTATGAATAGCTGCAAGCTTGGACGGCAGTTGTATCTCATAAGCAACTGGACCACATTGCCTAATGATTTCAAAAGGTCCAATAAAACGAGGAGCTAATTTTCCTTTGACTCCAAATCTCTGAACACCTTTAGTTGGCGATACTCGAAGATAAACATGATCCCCAACCTTGAAAACTAAAGGTCTTCTTCTTTTGTCAGAATAACTCTTTTGCCGCGACTGAGCGGTCTTAAGATTTTGCTGAATAATTTTGACTTTATCCTCGGCCTCCTTAACCAAGTCTGGACCGAAGATTTTTCTCTCGCCAGTTCCCGACCAATTTAACGGTGTTCGACACCTTCGACCATATAGAGCTTCAAATGGTGCCATTTTCAAACTGGATTGGTAACTGTTATTGTAGGAAAACTCAGCTAAAGATAAACTTTTATCCCAACTCTTGTTGTAATGGATGACACAAGCTCTGAGCATGTCCTCCAAAATTTGATTCACTCTTTCGGTTTGCCCATCGGTCTGAGGATGATAAGTTGAACTTCGAATGAGTTTAGTGCCTAACAGCTCATGCAATTGTTTCCAAAAGCGAGCTATAAATGGTGAACCTCTATCCGAAATGATAGTCTTTGGAACTCCATGCAAACGCACAATCTGATCTAAATAGATCTCAGCATATTGAGTTGCTGAAAAAGCATTGTTGACAGGAATAAAATGTGCTGACTTGGTGAGTCTATCAACAATAACCCATATAGAGTCATGTTTCTGAGGAGTCAATGGCAAACCCACAATAAAATCCATACTTATATCTTCCCATTTCCATGAAGGTATGGGCAATGGTTGCAAAGTTCCACTGGCTTTCAAGTGACTAGCTTTCACCCTTTGACAAGTATCACACTCTGCTACATATTTAGCAATCTCCCTTTTCATTCGGGTCCACCAAAAATTTTCTCTCAAATCTTGATACATTTTACTGCTCCCTGGATGAATAGAGAATTTAGAAAGATGTGCCTCATCAAGAATTTTCTTCCTAAGCTCATGATCTTTAGGAACCACTAGCCGATTATTGAACCTTAGAACTCCTTCATCGTCTTGACGAAAGCATTTATACTTTCCATCATTTTCAGCTAGCTTTTGCTTAATGATCTGTACTCCTTTAGATTTAGACTGAGCCGCGACAATCTGATCTTGCAAAGTAGGTTGAATCAAAAGGTGATTCAAAGTACCCTGTGGAATAATTTCCAAATTCAATTTGTCCATCTCTTTAGCAAGAGTGGCATTTTGGGGTCTCAAAGATATAAACTGACAATTACCCCTGCGGCTGAGTGCATCTGCAACTACATTTGCTTTGCCTGGATGATAATGAACTTCAATTTCATAATCTTTAATCAATTCCAACCATCTTCTTTGCCTCATATTGAGATCAGCTTGGGTAAAAATATACTTGAGGCTCTTGTGATCTGTATAGATATTGCAATGAGTACCCATAAGATGGTGCCTCCAAATTTTTAAGGCATGTACCACTGCAGCAAGTTCAAGATCATGTGTCGGATAATTCTTCTCATGAGGTCGAAGAGCTCGAGAAGCATAAGCGATAACTCGATTATCCTGCATAAGAACACAACCAAGTCCTATGCCTGATGCATCACAATAAACATCGAAAGCCTTGGAAGTGTCAGGTTGAGCAAGAACTGGGGCAGATGTCAGGAGTCTTTTCAAAGTATGGAATGCTTCATCACACTTGTCACTCCATTTAAATTTTCCCCCTTCTTCAGAAGTTCAGTGATAGGTTTGGCAATCTTGGAAAAATCTGGAATAAAGCGACGGTAATACCCCGCCATTCCAAGAAAACTTCGGATTTGATGCACAGACTTAGGAGGTTCCCAATCTAGAACTTTTTGCACATTTACCGGGTCAACGGCAATACCATCACCGGATACGGTGTGACCCAAAAATTTCACACTCTTCAACCAAAACTCGCATTTGCTGAACTTAGCATAGAGCTTATGATCCCTTAATCGCTGAAGAACAATTCTGAGATGTTCAGCATGCTCTTCCTCATCCTTGGAATAAATAAGAATGTCATCAATAAATACCACGACAAACTTGTCCAGTTCCGGCATAAAGACTGAGTTCATGAGATACATAAAATAGGCAGGAGCATTGGTGAGTCCAAAAGACATGACTAAATATTCATATAAGCCATATCGGGTGGAAAAAGCTGTCTTGGGAATATCACAAGGTCGAATCTTGATCTGATGATAACCCGACCGAAGGTCAATTTTTGAGAACACTTTTGCTCCAGCCAATTGATCAAAGAGAAGGTCGATACGTGGAAGAGGGTATTTATTCTTGATGGTAACTGCATTAAGGGGTCGGTAGTCCACGCACAATCTCAAAGTATGATCCTTCTTTTTCACAAAGAGTGCAGGACAACCCCAGGGAGAAGAACTTGGCCTGATATAGCCCTTGTCAAGAAGTTCCTGTAGTTGGATCTTCAGCTCTGCTAGTTCATTGGGCGGCATACGGTACGACCTTTTTGAAATTGGTGCGGTACCGGGCTGCAACTCAATTACAAACTCAATATCCCGATCGGGTGGCATCCCCGGAAGATCATCAGGAAAAACATCTGGAAATTCATTTACGACCGGAATATCTTCTAACTCAACTTGGATCATAGCAAAGGTGCAATTATCTGGAGAAGGTGTGGATGGCAAATAAAGTGTGGAAACACCATGACTAGGGGAATTTATTTCAACACCCCGAGCTGATAAGTCTAAGACAACTCCGTGCTTTTGCATCCAGTTCATACCCAAAATAATATCTATCCCTGAGTTATCCAGACAGATAAGCTCAGTGTCAAACACTTTACTTCCAATCTGGAGAGGAATTGGTTTAGTCACCCGGTTGGTAGATATCTTCCCACCAGGACTGGATATCATATAATTACAATTTAACTGTGCCATTTGAAACCCACATTTTTCTATGCATGCCATACTGACAAAACTATGTGATGCTCCAGAATCAAATAAAACAACAACAGGTTGATTTCGAACTTGAAACGTACCCGCCATGACTGGAGTACCCTCTGGAATAGCATCAATGGTAGTGAAATTCACACGGCCTTGCTTAACCACCATTTGCTTCTTGTTCTGACGATTATTAGGCTGCTGCCTGGGTGCATTATTTCCACCTTTGGGTGGTGCTCTGCATTCCTTAGCAAAGTGTCCCGGCTTCCCGCAATTGTAACACGGAAAATTATGGGTACGCCCCTGCTGTTGAGGAGGAGGCGCACGCGATCCTTGTCCTTGGGACTGTCCCTGAGCTTGATTTGGGCGAAGAACCCAGTAACCTTGCTGCCCTTGCCTCTGCTGAGCATTTTGAGGAGCCTTTCTGTGGGGTCTTTTGCTCCACTCGGAATCTCTGTCCGGAAGCACTAGATGATGCAGCTGGGGCTTTCCTTTTCTTGTCAGCCTGATGAGCCAAATTACTATCCTCTTGAGTGATGGCCATGTTCACCAATTCATTAAAACTGGCAGGCTTGATAAGAACCAAACTTTTCTTCAATTTAGTGTTAAGCCCGCGACGAAAACGGTCTTGCTTTTTAGCATCCGTATCCACATGATGACCAGCATACTGCGATAAATGATTAAAAGCCTGTGAATACTGCACCACACCCTGATTACCCTGAGTAAGTGCCAAGAACTCATTAAGTTTTCTCTCCAAGAGACCATCAGGAATATGGTGTGAGCGAAAAGCAGTCTTGAATTCATTCCAAGATACAATATGATCAGCAGGAAGTGTAGCACGATAATTATCCCACCACATGCGGGCATCATCCCTAAGCTGCTGAGCTGCAAATCGAGCTTTATTGGCTTCTGAACATGGATATATCAATAATGCAAATTTTGACTCAATGATATTGAGCCAGACATCAGCATCCAGAGGCTCCTTCGCCTTGAAAAATTGCGGTGGTTGAGTGCCAAAGAAATCCGGGTAAGAAGCTTCACGCGGCATCTCATGTTGTGGCTCCTGGCGTGGCTGATTCTGCTGCATCTGGACAATCACGCGCATAAGCTCGGTGTGCTGGGCCATCTGATGGGCCATAAACTCCCTGAGATCAGGAGGTCCTGGCAGATTTCCTTCATCCCCACCCCCGGCACCATCCGGAGCGTCAGGCATTCTGCATAAGCCACCAAGTGCAGATTAGTCATACAACTTTGCAATAATTTCTCAGTGAGCGATGATAAATAAAATCAATACTCAGAAATGAAAATATTATAGCATAGTGCATGACATAAAAATCCAATATAGAGTTAGTCTCGGAAGTTAGATCCAATCGTCTTTTGAACGTGATTCTACCACTTTTCCACTTCTCAGCTTGTGGACAGATCGCATGGGTTTAGCAGTAAAATTCGTATCTCGCAAACTACTAAACCAAAAATGCTCAAAGTTTTCCAGTAGATTCAGAATTTGATAGTCCACAACTTTCGTATTCAACTCCCGAACTAAATCTCACGTTAACAGGGGTCAAAAATTCGTCCTTTGCCTCTCTGTCAAATCTGTTTTTCAGCAGACAGAGTCGAATTGTTTCTTCTGTTTCTCCCAAACTACTGATCCAAAGGACTTGAAATTTTACCAGCAGCTTCCTCATGAAATTTGCAACAACTTTGGTATTCATCAGTCTGCCTAGAAAAATGGTTATCAAGGCGTAAAAATTCCAATACAAATCTGCTGCGAAAATTTCAGAACAAACCAAAGTGCTGCATAGAAAAAGGAAATTAGTTCCACTTTACATCCATACATCATAATTATTACATCACCAAGAAAAGAGTTCAACTGCAAGTACTCCACCATACAACTTATTACAAGCTGGAAATTAAGATACAACACATGATAGCGGGAATTTTCCGAAGGTAAACATAAATCAATCGGATTCCTCATTATCAGTGAAAAAGACGCGTTCTTCCGGTTCCTCCTCTTCTTCTTCAGTTTCCTCTTCATCACCTACTTCTTCCTCCCCATTCATTTCATCTAGCTCTTCTTCTGTATCTTCTTCCTCACTGATCCACCCATACGCAGGACCAGGGACTTGTGGTTGTGGGACTGGAGCAACTGGCTCTTCCTGATCAGATAGCTGCGGTTCTACGGGTGGTCCAGGTGAGTCATCCAAACCAGAATCACCTTGATCAGGTAGCTCTCCTGGTGGATGGTTAGCTTGGGGCCCTTCAGCCCAGACTCCCTCCTGCTCTTGCATAAGGTTGTCATTCTCCACCTTCTAAATCATACACACGTTCCTCCAAGCTTCCAATCACAGCCATGTGTTGGTCTACCTGTCCCTGCATTGCCGCTCTTTCCTGGGCCTGTGAGTTAGCAGCATTCAACATAGCGCCATAACTGAAAGCCATGCTCTCAATCAGACGGTTAACATTATCCATATAGCGAGTCATGTTCTGCACATCAGTAGAGTTTTCCTTCTTAACACTGGAGCTAGACTCACCCACTTCAGTTGTAGAGGACATAAAAACACCCGCTGGAGCTCCAAAAGTTTTTATCTGATGCTTAAAACTTAGCTGCTGCAAGGCTCTCCAAGCGGCAGTGTCACTAGCCTCCTCATAGCTTCCCCCGGTAACAACAACGCGAATTTCTTCACCCACTCCTAGCTGTAAACTGGGAATAACCAATGAAACCTCACAACGGTTTATCCCTGTTTCAGTGATATATCTTCCCACGTACTGAGGAGCGACCACGTATCCCAAAGTCTGCATGGTCTCCCAAAGCTGGGAAGGAAAACCCTCTCGGTACAAACCATTGGAGAAAAGGCGACCATCGATATCAGTGGTGATGTGGGGGTTGTTGTTTGGGAAACTCATCTGAAATGAAAACAAACAAGGCTTAGCACTTGATTTGGAGAAGATATTGCTGAATTTAGAATTGGACAGATTCCTGGCAAGTAAAGAAAAATTCATAACTCTTAACTGGTGTACGCAAAAATGCTCAAACTTTGCTAGAAAATCTGTTAGATATTTCTCTACAACTCTCTTATGAAGTGGAAGGCTTGATTCAGATGTTAAGATAGGGTAAAAATTCAAAGACTCATTGCTATCCTCCAGAAAAATTCCAGGAAACAGGGGCTTACTAAAACATGCATAACTCGAGCTATACTGAATATAAAAATATGAAATTTTTACAGCAGCAAGCTAACCAAATTCTGAGCAACTTTCCTTTAACTCTTCCCTGCAGAAAACATCATTTGCTAGCCGAGAAAATTTCGACCAGCAGCAGACGTCCAAAAACCCCAACTAGATCAACCTTAGGTGCAATGCAAAGTGGATGGTGGTGAAGATCCCAGGGTACCCTAACAAAATTTTAAGGATTTTCAACAGATTTTAAAACTCATGATGCATGCTCGTCCTAACCGTCCTCACAAATAAAAATAATTGCCAAGTATTCTTGGTCTTACGTGGTTAGGATCGGTGGCAAACCATACGGCTCTCACTATAATAACTAATCATATTGTACACGTCTTAACTTACGTAACGCATGTTAGTGTACCTGCAGAAAACACAGTGTATAAATCGAACCTTTCATGCCAGCACTCATGAAAGCGTCCCCATACATTACCGTTCTCTATAGTAACGGTATCCATACATCCCGTGCCGTATGGACAACACATAGAGGCAACTTTACACCCAATATAATCCACAACAGTGCATGGTTATATTGGCTGCAGCTCAAGGAGGCCACCGCTTGAGCACGGCGTTCGGATTTCACCGTACCGACCGAGGTGTCAAGGTGTCCCCATTGACCGGAGATCCTCACCCTCTGTCGATGCATAAATAAAGGTTGATTGTGCAACAAAGTAAGTTTTGACAGAAAGTAATGTGCTGGAAGTTAGCTGCAAAGTTAGATAGCCACCTGATTCACGTACCCATAATTCCCTAGGGCTTACGTTCTAAAAATTAATTCCTTAACGCGACCAACACATTTTCGCAAACCAGATTAACTTTTATTTCTGAAAACACATTTTTAAGACAAGTTAAATCATCCGCCAAGTATTTTCGGCTCTGGTACCAGCTGTGGCAGAACCACCTCAAATTATGTCAGCTCAAGTGCATTGTCCCTTAGCTAATGCAAGCAGTATAGCACACTCGCACTTCAACTGACATAACCGTGTAGTTGCTGTCGGGTAACTCCCGATTACACCACTGATCACATTGTCGAAACCAATACGAGGCAAGTCTCACTCCACAATGAGCACAGATGATTAACGAGTCACAAAATTTACAACATAGTACATGTGGATTTAATTTACAAAACAGGACATGATAAAATGTTATTACAACACAGAGTTTTTAAAGCACAGCGGAAGTTTAAAACATCTCGAGTCTACGCCGATAACATAACATAATAATGCACAGGTAGCCCAGCTGGCATTATCACTCCCTCGGCTCCACACCCTGCGAAGCCGGAACGAACTGCAACTGAAAACCTTCGGGAACACCAAACGGAAAGGCTTCAGCGACCTGCTCTGCTATGCTAGACTCAGACTTTGAAAAAGGGTTAACACAAGCAGGTTGAGTAATTTAATACTCAGCAAGACTTAACCGACTTAAGATCACTAAGACCCCTAGTATGCAAGGCTTTTGGCTGGGTTTTTGTTTTGCCAAAAAGAGCAACTAAATAGATCCTTACTTTCAAATTTTAGCATCCAAGTTTTAGTTGAACTATTTGACCTAAGTTAGCATTTTATAAAACTTTTACAAATGAGAGCAAGAACTTGATTATAATTCATACAGCATATGATCATCAACAATATTCAAGTTCTTAACTAGCGATGCTGCCCAGTGATCAAGAGCTCAATACCGTGAGTACGGCGAATCGATTCGGTTTTATCCCTTGCAAGGTTAACCTACCCACACGGCACAAACGAGCCCCGTCGAGCCCCTCATGCCAGCCGTTCCTTCAGCCAACACTAAATACTTGACCTACCCTACGACCCTCAAGTACCAGTCCCCACCGATACCAATGACGGGTCAGCCATGAGTTACTCCAACCGGTGCATGAATAGGAAGTCAGGCGTAGTTCAACATACCAGTGCGAGCTAAAGTACATAAGTTACCAGTTTCAACTACCTCTTACTCCCAGCATGTGAGGTAGTACAGTTCAATCTTGATCCCAGAGCCAACAACGAACGGGCCTTAAATGACACAGGCGGAGCTACAACATTCCATTCCTTTCCCTACCAAAACTCTCCGCCCGGTCTAAACTTTTTCCAGTCTAATTGACATGTTTGAACAAAACTTGCTGAAAGAAACCAACTTAGCTTCTCGTGAGTAACAGACAATTACTCGACTTCTATCGTTTAACCAGCCTAGCAATTCTATCGACCTACACATACTAGAAAAACTCTGGGTTTTCCTAAGGATCATGCAACTAGGTTTTCAGTCAACTCCTATGAAAACTTAAATGCATAAGGTAAAGACTTTGTAAAGTAAATAATTTAAATTGTGGCTGCGTTAAAAAGGTTGGATGCACTCCGGTGCTTGCCTTCGCTGGCCTTGGGCCCTTCCGAGTCTTGGCTCGGGTCTTGTTCTGCTTCAACAACAACAACCTCGGGCTCTGGCTGCTCGGCTTCGGACTCAGGCACCAGGTTATAAACCCCGTCAGCTAGCACGTTCTCTACATGAAGATGCATATGTGTGAGTTTAGAACAACAGTTGGAAAAGATACAAAAACTTAAATGCAGCAATTCAATTATACAGCTTAAGTACAAACACAGATATGCACATAAAATCACATGACATGTTGCTAAAACCATTTTTAGCATTTTATAGAGTAAGTGCATATCTCTTTAAGCAAGATTAATTTATCACTAAGAAAGAAAGATTACAACAGATTCAACTTCACTGAGCTCACCAAAACTATTTAGAAAACATTTTATTAGCATAAAGATATATATAAAACCATTTAAACACATAAATAAAGGGTTATTTAGCAACTAATTAACTAAACAAGCCTACACAGGTTATCTAGCAGCACAAAAACTTCTCTGAGAAGCTTTTAACTCAAGATTACCACTGAAAATTTTTCAACAATTTATTCTAACAGAAACTAATTATTTTGAAAAAGACAAAAAGCTAGAAATCTACCAAAACAACATACAGCAACAAGATTATGCACAAAAATGCAAAACTTCACAAAAACACTAACTAGACATTCACACAGATTTACCATGATTTATTGAGCTCAAAAACATTTTCACAAGTATTTTTAATAGCACAAGCAAGCTAAATATGGAGAAAAAGCTTAACTTAAACTACACAGACAGCATGCAACCCAAAAATTTACCGTGCTCTCAAAAACACATTTTAGAGCTACTGTGATTTTCTCAACATTTTTGGACATGCAGAACTATTTATTTTGACAGAAAGCTAATAAACTAACTAAAACTATGGTTGCAATAGAGATGAGTGTTTCTGAGTGGATCACCGGCTTGGTTATGTTCGTGGGCCTTTATGTTGGCCCACTATGTTGGTCCACACATGTGCAATAGAGATAATGAGGCCTAATCCTCATTGTCTATGCTGCGCTGCCTCTGCTTCTTCATTGAAACACCTCCCCTTCTTCGCTCGACACCGCCTGCCGTCGATCATCGCCGCCTGCCGTTGACCTCCCTTGCTTGCACTCCCCCACGCGATATGGACGGGCGCGGGACGCGACAAGGGCTACTCATCCAATCCCCCTAATAATAAGGTATAAAATTATCATCAAATTTAGATCTTTCAATTATTGTATTCATTCAGTTTTTAATAATGGCCCTGTTTGGCAATAATAAGGTATAAAATTATCATCAGAGTTAGATTGGCAATAAAATTACAGTGGGGTACGGATCCCGTGCAGTATGGATGAGAGTTAGATTGGCAATAAATACCTAGCTCATTCGCTGGCTATTTTTTGCTAGCCTACCTCACTAGCCATCTTCACATAATCTGTTGGATTAGTCAGTTATTTGTTAGTCAAATCTATTTTTGAGAGTAGCTAAATCAGTAGATTTGACTAGTGTTTTTAGCTAATCTCTTGGGAGATGCTCTAATCTAACTCTAACCCATAGATCCAAACAGGGCCAATGTACTTGTTGATATCAATTTGACTAGAGTAAGATTGGCAATTAATGCTTTAACTATTATAGTTGGGATTCTGGCAATATGGCACATGAGAATGAGGATCGTAGTTGGATGCATTTGACGCCTTCGGATCCTGCTTGGCTGATTGGAATTGCTAAATTCATTACGGATATCTTTGAAGAAGGTAGGTTTGCAAGAGTGACTGCGGCTTTTCCATGTAGAGCATGTCGTCGCATGACATTTCAAAACAAAGAAACGTTTGAGTATCACTTGAATTCCAAAGGGTTTGATCCGTATTACATAAAACAACATCATACTGGTGGCAGATCTGCAGGTAACCGTACTGTTGTGGTGGACGATGCTGTTCAGGACATTTGTGAAGGTGGTGGTGGTGATCCTGTTTAGGACGTTTGTGAAGGTGGTGGTGGTGATCCTGATGATGATGGCACCTCAGCGGATCATATGCTCTCGAGTCTAATCAGTGGTGCCATAGCTGGTGAAATTAAAGATGGCAGTGGTGAGGAGCCAAATGAGTCAGTAAAGAAATTTTTCAAATTGATGGAAGAAGCCAAGACCGCACTGTATCCAGGATGCAAGGAGGCTACCAAAATATCTTTTATTGTGAGGCTATATCAGATTAAGTGCATGTGTGGTATTAGCAACAAAGGTATAGAGCAATTACTGAATTTATTCTGCCGTGTGCTCCCTGATAATCATTGTATCCCAACAACCTTTGAACAAGTTCGAAAGGTAGTAAGGGACCTTGGCTTGCACTACCAAAAGATTCATGCCTGTGTTAATGATTGTGTATTATTCCATAGAGAAGAGTACGAGAACTTGAACAAATGTCCAAAATGTGGAGAGAGTAGGTGGAAAGGTGATTTGGATGGTGGTGGTGATGGTAGCACTGCTGGTGGATCTAAAAAGAAGCCGGTACCTCGTAAAATACTGAGGTATCTTCTAGTTACCCCTCGACTGAAAAGATTGTATATGAACGAGACCACTTCGAAGCATATGCGTTGGCACAAGGAAGAATTGGTGGAAGATGGAAAAGTGCGGCACCTAGCTAACTCAAGGGCATGGAAGCACGTAGATGAGAAGTATGAGTGTCGGTGATATTATCTCCGGCAGTCTTCCACGGGGTAGCCCACGGAAGTGATTTGTATTGCAGGGAAGATCGCAAAGATCGAAAGCAAGATGGTTAGGTTGGACAGACACAGGGGTTTAGACAGGTTCGGGCCGTCGACTCGACGTAATACCCTACGTCCTGTTTTGGGGTGTTGTATTGCGTGGATTTCACTATGAGTTGAGATGTGGTGAGTTTAGATGTTTTGGAGGGGGTCCCTGCCCGCCTTATATATCGGGGGGCAGGGTTACAAGTCGGTTTGTAGCCGATCCTATCTCTAAGAATCCTTTCCTTTTTACAATAATTCCTATTCCAACTAGAACTTCTCCTTCCAGATCCTTCCTTCGTGCGCCGACTTGTTCCGCACGTCATCAGGTCCAGAACAGTGGGCCGGGCCGCCCCCTTTTGGTGGGCTGCCAAGCTTGCTCGTGAGGTACCCGGGTACGATATCCCCCACAGTAGCCCCCGTGCACTTCTTGACCGATCATTGGCTGTAATTGATTTGACTTTTCTTGCATAATCCGAGTGCTCTCAAGTTGTCTAAAACCTCATCCGAGTGATTTCGAAGAAGATCCGAGTGGTTTCGAGGAAGATCTGAGTGCATGATCAGACGTTCCTGAAAACAATTCTTCAATTATGGCCATAGTGAGCGGAAGGAGTGCTCTTTTTTCACGACGCGACAGCGAAGTGAATACACTTAGCCCCCGAGCTTTGGGCAATTTTAGTATGAAATTGGCCAAAGGTCTTCAACTTTTTCTCCATCTATATCTTGATCTTCAATGGTGTGCACCTCCAGGTGCACCCATTGGGTGTAGCCCCCGAGCCTTGAGCAGAATAGAATATTCTGGCCGAGGGTCAAAAATAAATATTATGAATTTCTTCTTGAACTTAATCCATCAATGGCGTGTACCTCCAGGTGCACCCATTGGGTGTAGCCCCCGAGTCTTGATTCGACTCGGCACGATCGTGTCAAGACTCTGAAAGCCGTGGATCCTGACTGAACTTTCAGCCCCCATGCCTCTGGGCATGGATTTCGGATAATCTTCTCCTTCTGGGGCTTTTTTATTTCCCCTTTCTAAGGATTCTGTTCTCAAGTTCTTTGAACTCGGCATGACTCCCAAGTCGTGTCCCACGACCCAGCTTGACCATATGGTAAGCCACCTTCTCACAAGATTTATACTTGTCAGCACTTGACCCAGACTTCTGAGCGAATTTAGCGATAGTATCGCATGCCTTACGTAAAAATCAATTGCAAGGTTACAATATTAATTGCAAAAGCAAGTCTGGCCGTCGACTAATTTTAGCCTCACGACCGAGTGGTTTCTGTCACACCAGGCCCATTGTTTTGGCCCAGTAGTAGCCTGTTAGCACGGTGTGCGCGAGTTTAGTACCACATTGCTAGTTGAGCAAGGGTGGAGCCAACTTATAAGCCTTTGTACCCCAGCCATAGCACCTTCGGGTTAATCCTTTACACGAAGCGAGGACGAAAGTGTAAGCAGGGTGCTATGTGTACGCGTGCCCGCCCCTCGGAAGGGCTGGGCGGTGCGGCTTTGGAGGGCGGGGTGCGGCTTTGGAGGGCGGGGTGTTACACCGACGCGCGTCCAGAGCCCTGAGGTCATCACCGTCCAGACCCCTGGCTTTTGCGCGCTTGCTCAGAAGCAGAAGATGAAGGACATCGTCCAGGCGGATGATTCCCTCTCTGGGAGCGACTCCTATGAGTTAAACCCACGGGGACCCTCAATCCTGGACGACCTGCCGGAAGGATACACAGTGTCCGACGCCTCTACAGAGCCGGAACTGCTAGGATCACTCGGAGAACTAACTCCGAGTAGCTTGGAGCGTTATACGCCCACATCCGACTTCTCCGAGTCCGAGGAAGACTACCTCGCGCAAGAAGGAGTCGGGTCATACTGCTATATGGTGGCGCCAGCGACGCCACCCAATCCTGTCTCAGAAGACGAGGTCACTCCAGCTGAGGAGACGACTGAAGCCAGGGACCAGCGTCGAGGACGCAACGCCAGTCGGGCGACTCGCAGAGCCGCACGACCACATGGAGCCACCGCGTCAGGATCTGGCACTGCTCGATTCCAGGAACCACGCTCTGAAGATCATCGTCGCCAACGGGATCGGCACGACAGGAGGAGCACCAGGAACTTGATGCGCGACGGCATGTTCGAGTTCAACGGATACGACGTCTACGAGACGCCAGTCCAGAACCTCGTCACCATCAACGAGGAAATCAGTCGGCTGCCACCCAGCACTCCAGGCCTGGAAAAGGTAAGGGCTCTCGTGCAGGCCGCCTCCGTCCAGGTTCACCAAATGCAGGGCAGAGCAACCACGGTCGCTCCTGAGCCCGATCCGTCTCGACACGGGCCAACGGTGGATCGGATCGTGACGAAGACCTCGCACCACGATCAACAGAGATCGAGACGCGAGGGATGTCATCCGCAAGTTTAAATGATAAAATTTAAAAGAAAATAATGTGACAAACTATATTCTAAAACAAGGCAATTTAGCTTGTTGTCAGTCTAACTTTAGTCATGTGTTTATGCAATGTGATAGAAAATAGTGACACTGAGGATGACATCAGCTATATTGAGCTGGATCAGTTCAATCTATCAATGTTACAGCTGCAACAAACAACTTTGATAATAAACTCGGAGAAGGAGGTTTCGGTGAAGTCTTTAAGGTACATTTTCTTACATATGTTGTATAGTGATCCTAGTCTTCCTCTTTCGTTTTTCAGCACGTACTCCTTCTACTCTTAATTTCTTGTTCCTTTGGTTAACAAACACCATACGCCAATGTGGAACCAGACTATTTTGGTCTAAGCAATAAATATATAGAAGCCTTGTTTCAAGTTTGTTGCACCACCTCAGCTCATTTCATCATGTTTCTCACCCCCATGTAGTTGAGCACTTACCTTCTACAGCCATTACACCGCACAATAGAAACACAACAATTCTATGCCGGATATAAAGCAATACCTCTGTCATTGTTTGTTACCTCTAGTAGTTTGTATGGAGATTGTTGTGTGTTCTACTGTTATGTGAATAAAATTTGCAAGCAAAACCATTTCTATCTGCAAATAGACAATCATAAACTCTAAAGCAGGTGTTCATATTAAATATTTACTTGGAAACCATGCACTCCAAAAGGATGTTCCATTTATACAGATGACAACACTGAACTGAACATAACTCTGACTAAAATGTACCAAACTAACACTGCTTGTGCCGCCACAAATACTAATCAGGAGTTAACAATAGCTTGTTGTTTTATTTGTAGGGCATATTACCAGACGGTGAAGTGATAGCAGTGAAAAGGCTTTCGAAACACTCCTCTCAAGGGTTCCATGAGCTTAAGAATGAACTCGTGTTGGTTGCCAAGCTGAAGCACAGGAACCTAGTGCAACTCATGGGTGTCTGCCTAAAAGAAGAGAAGTTGCTTGTATATGAGTACATGCCCAATAGAAGCCTAGACACAATCCTTATAGGTAATACCTCGAACTCAAATCTGTTCTTCGTAAACCTGATCTTGTAAGTAATGTGCACCAAAGAATACAGTATATGTGTTCCTGATGTATATGGTCAGATCCAGTTAAGCGACAGCATCTGGATTGGAGCAAAAGGATCATGATTATCTGCGGGATCGCGCGGGGACTTCTTTATCTCCATGAGGAGTCCCGTCTGAAGATTATTCATAGGGATCTCAAACAAAGCAACGTGTTACTAGATGCAGATATGAACCCAAAGATCTCAGACTTTGGACTTGCTAGGGCTTTTGTCAGAGATCAATCAAGAGATGTAACCATACGACCTGTTGGGACCCTGTAAGTAATGGCGCGAACATATCTTGTCATTTTTGCAACTAATCATGACTTGAAACAAATTTAATGGTCACAAATGGCACTCTAAGATTCTTAAGACAGTAATTTTTCTGATACTATATGTGTCTATTCGAAGTTGTAAAGGGCTGTATGTGTATGTTTTAGATTCGTATGATCTTTGTAAATAATCCAGGGAGTGTATCTCCTATGGTTTTTAGACATTAATGGCTTGCTTAGCATTTTTTTAATAAGAGTAGTGTAGCCAGTGAAGGTAGTTATAGTTTGTCTTGTGGTTTTTATATGAAGGGTCTGAATGGGAAGATCTTTCTAGCTATATACTTCATAATAGCTAGCTAGAGAAATTTTGCTTAGCATAAAATTAAAACAAATATATTTTTAAAAGCTACTCATGGTTCATGACAGCACGATTGATACATGCAGAGGATACATGTCACCGGAGTATGCCTACTTTGGCCACGTCTCCAACAAGTCCGACATGTTTAGCTTCGGTGTCATCATCTTGGAGATGGTAGCTGGGCGGAGGAGCAACAGCATGTCGGGGTGCCCAGACTCCACACCCTTGCTGAGCTACGTAAGTAAGGCACTTGTTGTTCTGCAGCATGGTTAATAATTGGCATGTTTGGATTGAAGGGGTAAATATTTGCCCCTCACATTTGCCCTTAACAAATTTGCCTCATTGGGATGTTTGGATTGTTGCATGCCACCGGTAGAGACAGAGTAGGGGGGAGAGAGAGTGCACTAAGCACATTTTTGTGGGCCCATCACATATTTACCCCAAATTTTACACCCTTTAGAGCCAAATGAAATTTGGGGGTAAAACATTTACCTCATCCCATTTACCCCTACATGTTTGGCATTGGTGTAGTTTAGGGCAAATTTACCCCATTTACCCCCACCATCCAAATACGCCCAATGTGCGTTTAAAGGTGCATCAAAAAGGTGAACACGCACTCAGATCCTCACTTTTTTAGATTATGGAGAAATATCGGGCCTCCGCTAACAATGTTTGAGAGCTTACAGCCTAGGGGCATCAAAAGAAAAACATACCCAGCAGTCTAGTTCTTGATCTCTTGAAGGTATTCCATCCCGCCTTGCTGAATACCTCCGTTGAAGTAATCTCCAGCTTTTGGTTCCCTTTCTTCAGTGAATCCCTCTCTTCCACTTTAGAGAGTATTGCCCAACTTCTAATCCAAAATGCCCCCCTAAGACAACCTGCAATACCGAGTTAGGTTTTGATCTTTGAAAAATAACATCATTCCTACTTAACCACACGGCCCAACATAGGGCAGCTGCACCAATTAAAATTTGTTTTCTAAGTTTAGAATGAAAACATATAATTCTCAAGAACCAAAAAGATTGGCCATGCAAGATGGTGGTTGAAGGCCAAAAGAAATACTGATAGAATTCCACATCAAATGTGCCATATGATGACAATAAAAAAAACAAATGTTGAACATAATGCTTTCATGCTCTTTACAAAAAATGCACTTGGTACACCCTTTCCAACTTCTTTTAATAAGGTTGACTTTAGTGAGGATTACCCATTGTTTTAGATACCACAAGAGGATTTTTATCTTTAGCGAAACTCTTACTCTCCAATCTAAAATTATTTTAGGGAGTTCTGTTCCTCGCATAAGATCTTTGTACATGGGCTGTACTGAAAAGGACTTTGTTAAAGTCCAAATAATGGTATCTCCACGGTTATTAAGTTTGACTGGCAGAGTACTTCCTACCAACTATAGCTCTTTGATCTGAAAGACACACTAAGAGGTGAAATACGTGAAGTACTTAGTAATTTGGCCACCGTTCTATTGTTTTCCTCTAACTAAATTATACAAAGTGGGATACCTTTTCATCAAGGGTTTATCTCCTATCCACAAGTCTTCCCTGAGTCTAGTTTATTGACCACTATGTAAAATGAGCCGACCCCTTGTCTAGAAAAGCTCCTTCCCTTCCATTAACCCAGCCCAAAAATGTGAGTCTCCCTTTCTTTTCCTTGCTTGAGACAAGGTTTTGTTTTGTAGACTTTTTCCTCAGAATGTCTTGCCATAGGCCCTCATCATTTAAAAGTTTAAACAACCATTTACTGATCAAACATTTATTCTGTGTATCAAGGTTCACAATGCCCAATCCCCCTACAGTTTTATGTTGACATAAATTTCTGCATTTAGCGAGTCTGTATTTTTTCTTGTGTTAACTTAATCTTGATCTATAATAATCTATTGTTTTGAGAACCCCTTCAGGTATCCTAATGAAAGACATCAAGTACATTAGCATACTCAAGAGCACTGAATTAATCAAGAAAAGTCTACCCCAACAGATAAAATTTTACCCTTCCTGCTACTTAATTTTTTTGAAATCGCTCCTCTACTTGAGCCCAATCTTTATTCGAGATCTTACCTGAGCTCATCGGTATGCCTAAGTACTTGAAAGGCATAGTCCCTTCCTTACAACCAAATAGCTCCATGTATTCACTGACCTTGTCTTTGCTTTCCCAAAACAAAATGGTACACCCTTATGAAAGTTAATTTTGAGGGCCAACAAGTTCTCAAAAGCACATAGTACTAATTTCTATTTCATGGGCTCCTCTAAATTATCATCCATGAAGACGATTGTGTCACCAGCATGCATATTGTTGTACTGAGAGTCCTCCCTCCAATAAGTGAGGGTATCAGCCCCTGAAATGATCAAGTTTTATGGATCTTTCTTAAACAGCCAAATATCAGCTATCATGTTAAAAAGAACTGACGAAAGAGGATCCCCTTGCCTTAAACCCTTGTATACGAAAAAATGCCCCATAACGTCATTCACCTTAACACTTACACTTCCCCCCTTGACTGTTGTGAGAAACCTTTCATTCTTAGCACCTGTTGGAGAAAAGACCAATTGATCTTGTCGTTGACTTTGTCAAAATCTTTTTTGAGTAACAAGGCCATTTTGTTTTTTCTTTCTCAGTTCATGTATTGTTTCATTTAAAATTACTACCACTTCCATAGTATAGGGTCCTGGCAGAAATGTAATCTGGGAAGGCTTAATTAACTTATTCGCTGAAGATTTTAAAACTCATGTTCAGCGTACAAATACGTCGGTACTGCTGAATTGTTTTACCTCTTTTTGTTTTGGGATTAAAGAAATTATCGCCTGCATGCATGCATGCGTGCAGGTGTGGGGGAAGTGGAAGACGGGTTCAGCAAGTGATGTGGTGGACGCGTAGCTGGGCTCCCACGGCCAGTACCCTGAAGATGAGGTCCTGAACTGCATCGAGGTCGGGCTCCTGTGTGTCCAGGAGAACCCGGACGACAGGCCGGACGCCTCCACTGTGGTGCTCATGCTCAACAGTCCGACCAGTGCGTCTAATGGAGGACGGCGGGTGCCATCTAGGCCAGCCTTCTTCGGCTCAGACAACAGCACCGCAGGCGGTGCTTCCCTGATCAGCAGTGATGAGCAAACGTCGACGTTGCCGGTATCCAAGAATGAGGTGACGATTTCGGAGTTTCAGCCCAGGTAGAAGATGTGTGTGTAATCATATATCACAAGAGGTGTGCAGAGCTGCAGAGTGCAAGCCGGTGATACTGTTATCCGCGTTTGTTTCGCCCTCCCCAATTCCCATGCGCCCCGAATTATGTCACTATTGGGCACATCCGCACATGCATGGTGCAGGCGCAGGATCGGAAAGCTTTGTCTCCCTCGCCGGTGTTTTGTGTTCGTGAGTGTGAGTGCTAGCTAGTGGCTGGACCAAGAGTTTAAATAATGAAGTACCAGGCGCTCCTTTGAGGGCTAAGCCGCCGTTCCATTGTTCATTACAACTACGACCATAACCTGGAGCAG
The DNA here is from genome assembly GCA_015476505.1 of Urochloa ruziziensis. Lineage (NCBI taxonomy): Eukaryota > Viridiplantae > Streptophyta > Magnoliopsida > Poales > Poaceae > Urochloa > Urochloa ruziziensis. The sequence goes on from CM027124.1 coordinate 26,433,109, forward strand.
GTTGGCCACCTTGTAGCTTATTGAGAGGTGACGGTATCCATGTGTACATCTTCCTCCCAGCATCTGCATGTACTTCATCCGTTTCAAATTATAGGTCGTTTTGGCTTTTGTAGATTCATAGATTTTGCTATGAATCTAGACATCACATTTATCTAGATGCATAACAAAGATGATAAATCTAGAAAAGTCAAAACGACTTATAATTTGGAACGGAGGTAGTAGCTACGTATATGCATTGGTCTCTGTATCGTTCCAAATGGTACCTTGTGAAAAAGAAAGGCAGTTAGGAACCTGTCTTGTCAGAATTTTCTTTTATGTTTTTTGAAACGTGCGCACATGGGTGTTGCTGAAATGTTGCTGGTAGCAAACAAGCTTGAAGTCGTTGCTGGAGCTGTCTGTTTGTGCTGACTCGTCTTTCGTGGCATTTTCATGGCGGTGGAACATTCCATTGATATGATACAGCAGTCAGCATGGTACAAGCAGCTTGTGCCTGGTTAGGACATTTTGTGGCTAATTGGTACATTATCCAGAACAGAGGTAGTATTTTGAGTAATACCTTCTCTCCATTAAAGGAAACAGAATCATTAATCCTGCTTACAACAAAACTCTTAAAACATATAAAAGAATATCAAATTTTCTTACCGATCTGCAAATTAAAAGTGTCAATAATGTACACTACGGCTGCAGAAAAGGATCATTATCACGATCACACTTCTCCATGCATATAAATAAAATTTTAGTTTCCTTTATTCTCAATTTTATCCAAATAGAAGATTGAAATCACTCCTACATGAACACTAGTGAGGAGGGAACCATGATCAATATTGGATAAGTTGAGAATAAAGGAAATCGAGATGAACAATATTTAGATGAAGGTTTCGTCAAAAATATTGGAATGAAAGTTTTGTTTCCTTTATTCTCGATTTCATCCAAATAAAGTAAGGTTTACATGGTTAATATTGGATCAGTTGAGTTGGAAAGCTCACTGGCTTAAACCTTACTATGTTTTCTGATTGCTCTTTACCATGCTGTATATGCCTGTTTAAGACCCACGATATTTCCAATAGGCTGAATCGTTGCTAACAGCTTGTGCTCTGCAGTCTGTGCATATCTACCTCGGCTGAAGCTCCGAGATCGACACCTCATTCTCTGAAACCGTGGATGTTGATGACTGTTTATTGCTGATCAGCAGCACACCATCAGAGCTCCTGGCACCGGATCTTAATTGGCGATCTGATTCAGTTATGCAAGAGCTAAAGACGAAGGCTGGCTTAGACGGGGCTCGCCTGTCATTGGACATGGAGGTCGGACTGCTGAGCATAAGCATCACTGCAGAAGCTTCTGGCCGGTCGGCCGGGTTCTCCTGGACACACAGGAGCCCTATCTCTATGCAGTTCATGACTTCGCTTTCTGGGCAACACGACTCTCCCAATGATGGGTCCACCATATTTACCATCAAACCAGCCCTCCAGTTCTCCCAGACCTGTACAGAAGATCGATCAACATTAGTGTTTACAAAACATATATGACATTCGGAACATCTTATAGTGACACTGCCCAAGAAGTACCGTCCAATTACATGGCTCAGCATAGAAATGGAGTCGGAGGTGTCGCTATATGCGCTGTTGTTCCTTCGCCCAGTCACCATCTCCAGGACTATGACACCAAAGCTGAACATGTCTGACTTTGTCGAAACGTGCCCCCAGTAGGCATACTCCGGTGACATGTACCCACTGCATGCACCAAAAATATGCAATCAAGAGTCATTAAGAATTAATCGAGGCTATTAACATACTACATTGATTGACTCATTTCTTGGCTGCCCGTACTTACAGGGTTCCAACTGGTCGTCTTGTTATATCTCTAGATTGGTCTCCGCCAAAAGCCCTCGCAATACCGAAATCTGAAATTTTTGGGTTCATATCTGCGTCCAGCAATACATTGCTGGGCTTTAAGTCTCTGTGGATGACCTTCAAGCGTGACTCCTCGTGGAGATAGAGAAGTCCTCGCGCAATACCACACATTATGGCAAACCTCTTGTTCCAATCCAACTGTTGCCGTCTCACAGGATCTGCAGGTACACACACCCCAAGAGAAGAAATATAGAAGATCAATTAATAATGTGAGTTCCCTTATTTCCATTTGAGTATATATGAGTCAGATAGAGAGAAAACCAGAAAGGAAGGTATCTAGGCTTCTGTTAGGCATGTACTCGTAGATGATCAGCTTCTCTTCTTGCAGGGACACCCCCAGCAGCTGCACAAGGTTCTTGTGCTTGAGGTTGGCAGCTAGCACGAGCTCGTTCTTAAGCTCTTGGAAACCCTGTGAAGAGTATTGTGAAAGCCTCTTCACAGCTATCTCTTCCCCATCGTATAGTGTACCCTGCCCAAAGAAAAAGAAGATGTTGTTACCATCTTCTAGTAACAACTAGTATTTCATGTGTCATTTGAATGTGAGGTTTGTCAAAAGTCAAATGCTTTTATCTTTGACCATAATAAATAGCAAAAATAAACTGTGAAGATTGTCAAATTAGAAATAATTTTAATATATTTATCATCAAACCAACACTCATGCAACATACAATTTCCTGTTTGCAAGAAATTATGTTAAGATATATTATTGGTTAAAATTATAATTCTTTAAATTATATAAATGAACATAAACGTAGGTGTATTCTGGCACAAATGGACTATACATTTTAGTTAGTTTAAGTATATACATGGACTATAATACACTTTGCTTTTAATTTATTCCTATCGTTTGCGTACTCTTTTACTATCATTTGTGATCCGCTTGTGAGCTGAGAATTGTGTAAAAACAAGACGCTGTGCGGTCGCAGAGGCCGGAGACATTTCCTTTTTATAAAAAAAAAGTAGGCCAGGCTAAACATGAAGCATGATCAGGGAGGGCGCTAGCACGGTGCCATGGGCTCACCGAGGTCAATGTGGCTTGCATGACCCCGATAAACCATGTAGATCTTTTGTCTATGACGTTATCCCCTTGGGGTATACAACCCATCTCACCACCTTGGGTTGTACAGCCCATCTCACCACCATGTAACCCTAATACGATGAAACCATGCTTATCTTATTATTTCTATACTTGCTAATGGTCTGATGGCAGTTCCTGCTTCCATAATATGTCGGGAATCTACTTTTAGTCTTGCTGTCATGCAAGGAGCACCATGGAAGGTTGACAAGAGAAATGGTTGGCGATTCCTATACCTCATGGACTGGGATCTATGTGATGCTGAATTGAAGCAACTTTTGAGTTTTGACAACATTTTTATCCTGTAGATGCTGATGCCAAATGGTATCTTTCAATTATCCACTTATCTCATTATGCGTAACTGTATGACTGTAATGGAATGCATGAAATTTTTGCAAAACCGTTAGTTGTCTGTATTCTATTTTTTACTTTTATGATTTTCCTTATTACCCATGTTGGGTCGCCCATTTGGTCATTGCCGACAGGCAAAATTGGCAGCGAGCTGATATGGCGAGGCCAACTGGTTCAGCTAGACCGTTCTAAGCCAGTAGCCAGTTTGGCAATACTTACCGGTAGCCCTGTCCTCCAAATAGATTTAGTCAATCCATGTAGATTATGACTTGTAAAAGAATTTTTCTTGGGGCAAGACCTCCTCACCCTATAAATATGAAGAAGGGCCATAGCTGACTTAGGGTTGATCCAATCGCTCAATCAATAGTATTTTACTTTTTATTCTCCAAACCCTAATATTTTACAACCCTATATTCTATTCCTACTTCATTTCTATAGAGGTTTAGGAGGTTTTGAATGGCCTGCCGATCTCAGAACAACTCTAACTATGCCATTTGTGATGGAGTCCCTCCTGAGGTGTTGTCTTTAGGTTTTCACAGCGAGCTTCCAGAACACAATAATCTGACTGGTTTCCCAGGCTAGTCCGACCGGTCTGCACAAAAAGGTTTACTGCAAGATGGTTTTGATGATTGCGCAATCTAACGCACTCGGTACGTTGACCGGAATTTGCATCAGCAGTCATGTATAAATTTGAGTAACATCCCAACACACTGCAGTAATACGTACACTGCTAATTTAGGATAATAGTACGTCGTGGCGGAATGTACTTCGTGTATTCTAACTTATCATTCTGTGTATATATGGATGAAAATATATACCTTGAACACTTCTCCGAAACCTCCTTCTCCAAGTTTGTTTTCTTGCGAGAAATTATTTGTTGCAGCTCTTAACATCACAACATTAAATTGCTTCGGCTCAGCATATCCCACATCATCTTCTTTGCTACTTGCGGTGTCTCCCACAGAAAAAGCTGCATGAGGAAAAGATGGACTTAATTCAGGTGAAAGATTGATGACGCACGTTAAGTGAAATGTAATATAAATTTTGTTGTACCTGTTTGACATTCTAATTTTTATTAAACTATATAAGAAAAAATCATTTGCATTTGTAAAGACTTTTCTCATTTTAACTATATACTCCACCGCGTCTACATTGACAGAAGCAGTTCTTAGTAAGGAGTAAGGCGTACCTGGTGGTGCTTTCTTCCTGTTCACCTTTCTCCTGTACAAGAAAACAAAAACGATGACGGCTGCAGCTAGCACAGTTCCAGCAGGGAGGGCGACGGCAAGAGTCGCATGAACCCCATTTTTTCCTGCTTTACAATCAGCCCATTAATCAAATCCAATAGTGCTTTCATTCTCCACAATCATGTCTGTAAGGAAAATGGCCTAGCCCTAGGCCACGCTTATGATTTTGGTGATTAATGTCAACATAGTCATTGGGACTAACATGTTTGTCAAGATATATATTTGAAGGTTTTTTTGGTTCCAAGTGACGGTATTCAAGCCATCCAAATTATACTAAAATTCCAGAGCTAGTCTTATTCTAGGACATTTAAGTGATGGTATGTTATAGTCGACACAAGATATCACAAGTACAAGAAGAGAATCCTGCTCAGGAGAGCACCAGAGCTTTTCTCATAAAGCACCAGAGCATCTCAGACGAGCACCGGATAAGTCGGTGCTCAGCGCGCCAAGCCAGCAGGGCCAAGTGTCGAATTAAGCATAGGATGGTACGATGCTAAAGTCAAGAGAGCACCATATCAATCGGTGAACGTGACAGACCTTAGGTGCATTTCAGTGAACAAGGAGCATAGGAGGGTCCAGTGGTAGCAGCGGATGAATCGGTGGTGTCGGCTTGACTCGAGATCGGCTCGGATTCGGCTCTGGAAGAAATGTAAATAGCATCGATTGATCTGGTGCTAACTCAGGCAGAGTGACGGATGAGTCGGTGGTTAGTTTGAAGCCAACAGCCAGTGCAACTGCTAGTTGGCCAAAAAGCTCCGGTGCATTGCGTCGGTGCTCAGCGAAAGGGTCGGTGGTCACGCAGAAAAATGGTCGTTGGAGCAACGGCTAGTTCTTGGACTTGGGGCTATATATACCCCTTTGGCCGGCCATTTGGAGAGTGATTGAGCTTGGGGAAGGTTAAGGTTGAGTTGTTGCTGACACACAAGTGCTCATTCCACCAAAGTGCTAAATAGAAGATTTAGGTGACTAGCATAGAGCTTAGTGCTTGATTAAGTGCTAGTTAGACCTTTTAGCGCATTGCTTTAGGTGTTAGCCTAAAGTTTAGGCAAGGTTTGCATACCTCTTTGTATCGGTGCTTGTGCACACCAAGAGTTGTAAGTATCGGGGCTTGTTAGTCTTGCGAGACCCTCCTATCGCGTTTGTGGTGAGGCCGCCGTTACTTTGTACTAGGGAGGTGAGGCCCTAGGCATTTGCCGAAGCTCAATTAAGTGGAGGCGGCAAGGAGCATCCGGGGGAGGCCAAGCGGAGACCCACTCGCGAGTGGGGAAGTCCCATACGCTATTCTACGGAGTGACTCGACCGGGGAGTACATGCTCTTGCGTGGGAATTCCCTTTGAGAGAGGCTCCAACAACGAGGACTAGCGGAAAGCCGTGGCTTTCCGATACCTCGGGATACATCGCCGTGTTGGGAGTTTGCTTGGTCTATCTCTTTACATTCCGTATTACTTGTTGCGCTACATTCCGCATTTAACTTTTCTAGAATTGCCATGTGTAGTTGCTAGGATTGGAACTTAGGGTGCAAAACTTTTAGCGGTAGAGTTGGCAACACATAGAAAAACATAGTGCACATTTAGATAGAAATTGAAATAGGCTTATATATATATGCTCTTAGCCATAGTTTTTAGAGAACCCTAGTTCACCCCACTCTTAGGGTGTCACGGTCCCTTTCAATGTCAAATCTACTTTGGAATTGCCGTAAATCGACTTGCATACTCGAACCTGTTACAATCAAAAGTGTAATCTGATAAAAAGTGCCTACTTCATGCACCTTAAGTCCTTAACGGTGTCTGTCACATATGGAGGCACCTTCATGCTAGAGGGTTGGCTACAGTATTTTTTAATTAAATTGTGCTAGTTAATGCAACTCTAGATCACTAATTTCAACACAAAATTAATTAAAATGCATACACAGATACAATAATAAGTTTAATCAACAGGTTAATTTTAAAGAAAAAGGTTACTCAGTCCACAAACTTTGCTTGTACTTCGACATCGACTTGTCCTATACACTGCGGCCAACTGCCATCATATTGAGGGCAGCATGAGTAGTACTGCCACCGCCGGGATTCTGCAGATGACATCGACGGCACACGCTCTCTTGCACAAAAGCATCTTACACATGCAGTACGTATTCAAAGTTAATTACCTAGTTCAAGATAGGAGATTACACATGCTGTCAAATCCACAAATTGAACTTGAGATTGGACTGAAATTTAAATTAATCTTGACAATATCCACTAAACGTGAATTTGGCAGCATATGTTGCTTATGTACTTTATACATATAATCAGTTCAGAATCTTACCCCGCTTTTCTCCCACAATGATTGACGGAGCCGGCGCAAGAACCGGCGGTCCGTCGAGGGCCAGATCATAGTAGGTGTATATTTCCATGCGCAGGTAGCAGTTGTAGCCCAACACCAGCCCGCCCTGATGACCATAGCAGCATGTCGGCAGCACCTGCATCGAGTCATTCAAGCACCGTTGGCACTCCGCCGCAGTCCGATCCCTCATGCACTGCAACAGCGCGTACATGGTGCCGTTGGGGGCAGCGGCGTCGTACACGCCCGCCCCTGTCGCGAACATTGGCGCCGGAATTGTCACTCCGGTGCTGCTGACGGCGCGTACCGCGAGGCGACCCATGAGCACGTCATAAGTTATCTCGAAGGCGACCTTGTCGGGGACCTCAGCTCCGTTCTGGAACGGCTGCCGGTACGAGTCCTCGTAGGCGGAGGACGCGTTGGTGTCGGCATAGCTGACGAAGCAGAACATCGGCGCCGGAATAGTCACTCCGGAACCGTCGTCTTACCAGATGGCGGCGCGGCGGCTGCTGTTGCAGCGCCTCTGGATGCCCAGCGCGGCGTTCTGGAGGTAGGTGGCGCAGTTGGCCGGAGTGGAGTCTCCACGGCATAGTCCCCGGACGAAGGCTCGGTTGGTGCCGTTGCCGCGGGAGAGGGAGGCGAAGCCTGTCGGCGCCGCTGCTGACGGGAGCGCGTCCAGTAACGCGACCACGTTGGACCAGAACGTCCTGTTTGTGGAAGAGGACGGTTGACAGTCAGACCATGTGAACTGGCTGTCCTTGGATGCCACGACCGTAGAGAGAAGGCTGGCCACCATAGCGAGGAGGAGTAAGTGGCCATGGCCATAGCGGGGCCTTTTTGGAGACGATGGCATGGTTGGTGTTCTGAGGTGTAGCAAGCTAGGCAACACCCTCAAGTACCATCACAAGCAGGATGCGGCCACAAAATTGGGAGATTGCTGTGACGCCGCAATTGTTAGGACGATGGCACATTTGTTCGGTGCATGCTAATTAAGTTTTTTCTATGAATTTAATGGACTATTTGCAACGGGTCAAAAAAACCCTAACATGTCGGTGGGGTTTAATTGGAGTTTGATAGGCATTTAGTCTCATACCACGTCAGCAACCACTAGGAAAAATGATTTGTGCTGCCCTAGGGGAAAACCCGAAGTTGCCGAGTGTTTTTTTCGGACACTCGGCAAAGAACCTCCTTGCGGAGTGTAAAAAAAAGAGTAAAATACGTCACCGGTCCTTGAACTTGCACGGTCGTGTCATCTAGGTCTCCGAACTCCCAAACTGCATGTTCTAGGTCCTCAAACTTGTATCGGGTGGCGTCACTAGTCCAAACGGCCCCCGACCCGTTTTGCTTGCCGACGTGGCCGTCCACGCGGGATCTGACGTGGACCGAGCTGGACTTTTGGCGGTGTGACGTTTTTGCAGTTAGACCCAGAAACAATAAGATTGGATCGGATGTTCTGAATTTCATATTTCCCCTCACAAATCTCTAGCACTCGTTGTCGTGTTCCCCATTCATCTGGCACTTCACCCGTTGAATCCCAGTTCAGCGATATTGAATCCCCATTCGTCGCTGCTCTAATTCATCGTCCCCTTCCTTCCAATCTCAGTTCCCCACCCTCAATCTGGCCCTCGAGTCGATGCCTCCGCGCTCCCGCTTGCATCTTTTGCGTTGCTGCCATGTTCAGGTGCTGAGTCCGTTAAGGGTGATGTGCACCTCCTGCTGGTAGTCTGATTTACGTGCTCCAAAATGTGGCAGAAGGATCCGTTAAGGCTGTGTTTTTAGCATCTTTCCTGGCCATAAGGTGATCCTGGTTTCCTGTCTATTAGTATTCTTCAATTTGGATGAATGGTTCATGGTAAGCGATGCAGTTGTGTGCAGCCAGATGGAAGTGGAGATGTGGTTTGTTGTACTGGGAGGAAGATTACCAGAAGCACTTGAGTACAAACGGCAACATGCTAGTCACCCTTTCGCCGCAAAATCGCAACCATCGTCGACCGGCTTGGCCGGCGACTTGCTCACCGGCACTAGCTTTGTCGCCCTCTCCTTCCTCTAGTCCCAGTAATCGCCTCCGATCGTTGCCCGCCGCGGTGCGAATGGAGCAGCGACCGAGGAAGGGATCGCTGGTTATATGGGATGCTCGATCCACGTCAGATCCTGCGTGGACAGCCAGGTCGGCGAGCGAAACGGGTCGAGGCCCGTTTGGACCGGTGACGCCACCCGATACAAGTTTGAGGATCTAGAACATGCAGTTTGAGAGTTCACGGACCTAGATGATACGACCGTGTAAGTTGAAGGACCGGTGACATATTTTACTCTAAAAAAAATACACTCGGCAAAATAAAAACACTCGGCAAAGAAGCGCTTTGCCGAGTGTAAAAAAAACACTCGGCAAACACCTATCTTTGCCGAGTGTTTCTTTTGACACTCGGCAAAGCCCTTCTTATTTGCCGAGTGTATTTGTTTGATACTCGGCAAATATGAGAGGCTTTTAAATTCAAAAAATGCAAATGAAGTCTAAAAAATCATGAGATTTGGCACGATGTGATGGTATCATACGTAAGGGCCGTGATAAAAAGTTGTGAAGATTTTGCACATTTTGTCATAACGATGTTTACAAAATCTAAACATCTAACAAGAAGTATATGTGTAATTGTATATGAGAGAGTTAGTAGATGCATTTTTTGAATACAAATTTTTTATATAATCTCATATGACAAGAAATTGTATACCAAAGTCGTACACCTCGACGAAATTTAAAAGAAATTGCACAAGTTGTTTTGAAAAAAAAGAAGACCATGCTTATAGCTTTTGGTTTGCGTCAGTTTGTGAGTTTGCTGTGTTAGCACTTCGGTTGTGCATACCATGGAGAGTTTGATGTTTGAACCTGAACCTTGAATTTGCATTTTAATTGCATATTCCAAGGGAATCTTGTAGATTGAACTTGAACCTTGGATTTGCATTTTGGTTGCACATTCTAGGGGGAGCTTTATATTTGTATTTTGATCACGCTTGTGTATTGGCTTTTGAGAGATGCCTAGAACCTTCGAACTCTTTGGATTCGAGTCCCTTGCTTTGTCGTGATCCTTTCTGAGCTGTGTTTTGGAGGCTTCTGTTGTAGCATATGTATACTATTGTATTTGTTTTTGGGTTTATCCATCTTTGTATCTTGATGTATAGTTCGTTCTGCATCTTGTTATATATCATGCTGCATTTGTATAATATCTTAGGATGAGCTGCTCCTATATGCAGTGATTGCTACAACTTGCTACTTCTTAGAGTTTAGGCAGGCTGGCTAGGGAATGGTTGTATGATTGGCTATGCTCTTGATGGTTTTGATATATATTCTATTGAGATAGTCAATTTTTGAAGAAAAATGATAAACTGAACTTAAACTCTTTTCAACCATGAGTAAATGTCTTTGCATGTCTTGTTTGAGCCAAAATGACTATATCTTGCTTAAGATCATGCTAGGATGTGATGTTCTTTTCAATTGGGTCAAAGACCTTTGCCATTGTGAATGTTTAGCCCATGTTTTACCTTGTGGAGGGGCATAAGCTTCTTTTTGTCGCAAAGACATTTCATGTACCATGCTTAATTTGAAAAACTTGAAAATGAGATGTCTATGCATGAAAGAAGAAATATGAGAAAAAGATACAGTTGAGAAAAAATTATGCTCATGTCTCTATGCTTTGACCATTGCACACACTTGCACACATGGGTGCTAAGCGGTTGCATGATGTTTGCCGAAGAAGTCTCCCTTGAGAAGTGAACACATGGCTCCGTGTTTTAACATGACATGAGATAAAACTTGGGCATTTGTAATGATCTTTTGTTAAGAACACTTGTCCTTTCATAATCTTGATGAGATTAAGTTCATTTTTGCTTGAACAATCCATGCTTAGTACTTTGCTCATGTGGTGACATTTTGATAAAACTAAACAAATTGATCATGGCTTTGTTGATTGGCTATATGTCTTTACCTTCTTGATGGCAATGCCCGTGTGAAACGATGAACTATCTATCTTGCCCTTTCTCTAATTTGTAGCATTTTGTATTGCTCACTGTATATTTGAGAAGCTTGTAGTTGCATCTTTTTCATTTTTCGCCTTGATTTGTGCATTGTCAACAAGGGAGAGAATTTCTAGAGGGAAGGAAAACATTGCTAGACGCTTTTGAAAGGTTTTCGGGTTGAAATGGCATCTTTGCGAGCGTTTGTGTGTAACTTGCAATTTTTGTGCCTGATCTGGGCAGGGCGGTTCAACCGCCCCCAGGGCGGTCTAACCGCCCCTGTGACAATCTAGGTGTTTGTTAACTTAAATGCCTTGCTTAACCACTTGACCTAAGTTAATTAAGAGTACCTTGGCCCCACCTAGATGTTCACTTAAGAAAAGTTCACCCAAAACCCTTTTAAACTCGGTGGACTTTTGACCTTTGCTGATTGGCATGGCTTGTTTTCAAAATTTCCTTTAAGAACTCAAAAATGTGCCAATATGAAAGTTGTTCATCTTTTCATGGGACACAACTTTGTCAATATGGCCTTGGAGAGCTTTTGAGTGCTTCAGCCCCAAAAACATGGTCAAAGCCAGCCAAACCCCAAAAGTTCACGGCCGGCTGACACAGAAGTTCACCAATTTTCTCCTCAGTTTTCCCTCGAATCCGTACACTTTTTCATAGGTCAACCTTTACAAAAGTTGTAGCTGGTAACCTGGAACACAACTTTGCTTTTTGGAGATTTTGAACTGCAGTTCAAAATTTCGGAGAAAATTGAGTTTGAATGGACGCCTGGCATGTGTTCGACGAAGTGCCGGCGCTCTCCGGCGCCGCGCGTTCACGCGCCCGACAGCGCCGCCACGCGGCGGCCGCCTCTGACACGGACTGCCAAGGCTGCGCCGCGCCATAAATGCGCCGCGCGCTGTCCCCCGTGGTCCGCCCGACAGAGCCGCTCTGTCCCCCGCGCCGTTCCGACCGGATGCGACGGGCGCCCGGCGCGCGCCACGTGGTCGCCGTCGACCCGCCGACGGGCTGCAGCGCCGCTGCCCGACCAAGGCCGGCAAACCAGTCGCCGTGGGCCCCAGCACGTCACCAACCCGCGCACGAGCTCGCCCCGACCGGCCACCGACCGCCACGCCCAGGCGCCGCCCTGCCGCGACAGGCCGCCGACCGGCGAGCCATGTCCGCCGCGGCAGCCAGCAACGCGCCGCCCAGAGCTCCGCGTGGCAGCTTCGCCGCTCCGAGCCACGGTCCGAGCCTCGCCTCGACCGCCTATAAAAGGCCCCGCACCCCCTGCTCGCGAGCCCGCCGCCATTGCCGCAGCCAGGCTGCCCCACCGCCGCTCTCCGCCGTGCGCGCTGTTCCGCCGCCGTTCTTCACCACCAGCACTCGCCACGCCCTTACTCCAGCTTCCCAGAGCCCCAGCTGCCACTCTCTGCCCCGCCATCGATTCCCCTCCTCAGCTCCACTCCGCCGCCATCCAGCAAACCACTCGAGCGCACCTGCAGCAAACCACTCGAGCGCACCTGCAGCAAACCACTCGAGCGCACCTGCAGCACACCTCTCGAGCTCCCCCAGCCCTCAGTCGAGCGCCATTTCCACTCTAGCCGCCGGAGCAAGCTCGAACAGAGCCGCTGCCGCGCCGCTCCGCCGCCCGCCGCCGTCGCGCCACCTCCGGCCGCCCAAACTACTCGGAATCCACTCGAGGTGAGGCGGTGAGGACCCCTGAGCACCCACGACTGGTTATTGTTGAGCCTCGTGGCCCCACTTTGCCGGAATCCGGCCGACTCGCCGCCGGCCATGGCCAGGGACCACATTGCAAAGCCACAAATCTTTCAGGGGCCTTAGCGCAAGTTTCCAGGGGCTAATCTGTAAATAGATTGTTCAGATCTAGGATTCAAATCCTGAAACTTTGAAAATCGATTAAAAATCATAGAAAAATCAGAAAAATGCAAACCCAATTTTTGTTGTGCTATTGGTGCTGTGTTCTACCTTTCCTAGAAAGCATGTATAGGTGTTTTCTGCTTCGTTTTTGAATTAGATTCAAATCTGTTCAAACTCTAAATTGTGCATAGTTTGAAATCCATTGGCTTGTTTGTGCTAGTTTTTGAGTATGTTGTAGCTGATCAAGTATCTTGGCTGCTGTAGAAAGTTGGCACAAAGTTATACACTAGAAATTGAGTTATTAATTGTTTAGGCTGGCAGTGCACGATTGGTTCAACATTTTTAATAATTAATCAGTGAAGCTTCTGAGTTCAATCCTTTTGTAGATGTCTTGTGGTAACTTGATGCATGTCTGGTTAAAGTTAGAGCTCGCTAGCTTGCACTTTTAATTCATACGAGTTTAAACCTGATAAATTCAAACAGCAGGATCTTTAGATCTGTTGGAGCTATCCTTTGGCATGTGAGCTTGTTTAGGTTAGAATGGGCTCTGGTAAAATTCTAAGGACCTTTTGATGATAGTGTGATTTCTTAAGATTTAATCTTGATGATAGTGTGTTGTCCTTGTTTATTTTGTTGTGGTAAATATATGCGTGATCTTGGCCTAAGTTTTGGTCAGCAAATCAAGTAAACCACAAAGAGCACACAGTAAATTTTTTCACATTATAATAGTAAACCAAACTGCCAGAATAAATTATGAAAGTTTCATGGCTAAAAAGGGGTTAAATAAGAATAAGTTGTTTACAATAAATGGTTAAATAAAATAAAAACATCACTCACACACCCTTGCTGTTTTGTGGTGAAATCAAAGATAAATAATATATGTGTACACAATCACCATCGACTAACCCAAATACTTTAGTGAGTAATTACAACCTTTGTTAAAGAAAGGGAAGATCAGACAAATTTTGTCCAGGTGAATGTGTCACTAAATACACCCGGGTTCATCATTGTGCAACTGTGATGACTCGACATAAGATCATATTCTTATTGCATATGCAATCGTGTAGAACCTGCCCTCGCCGACGGAGACTACGAGCTGGTCCCCGCTGAAGGAGAAGGCCAAGCGGAAGGCGAGGTGAACGTCGTCCAGGTCGAGCAAGACCCGAACTTGCTTCTTGCTTAATTGTTTGCTCCACTTGCTTGGGTTAGTACAAGTTGCTTACCTAGAATGGTTAACTTAACTAGAACTCGATGCTAAAATATTGAAAGTAAGGATCCACTATTAGTCGCTATTTGGCAAAACAAACCCACCAGCCAAAAGCCTTGCATGTCTAGAAGTTGGTGTTGTAGCTGACACCCGACGGTTAAGTCTTGCTGAGTATTAGTATACTCAGCCTTGCTTGTGGAATTGTTTTCAGGTAGCGCTCTTGAAGAGATGGTTGCAGGTCTTACCTGGCCAACCACCCTTCCTCCTGGTTGGACTGTTGTTTGGGACGAGGATGCTTCTGAGTGACGTCACGACGGCTTCACGTGATGTTACTACCGCTTTCGAATAATTAGTTTATTTCCGCTGCTTTTCGAAAACTCTGATTTAATAGTTACTTTATGCATTGAAATTGGTTTGTAATAAATTACCTCAAGTGGGACCTATTTAATACTTGTGGATTGTTGTAATCTCTGGGATCCACCTTCGAGTGGGTATTGGTATGACTTGTTTCGATCGAGGTAACTGTTCGTGGTTGCATCGGGCTCGACCCGACAGACTGTCAGATTACTCCGATTTAATTGCGCGACGACCAATGGAAGGTTAGTGCACTTAAGCCGGATTAATTTGAGCGGTTCTGCCACAGCTGGTATCAGAGCGAAAAGTCGTACACCAGAGGTTTGCACGGTCCCAACACACTTGTTTCGGAATAAAACTTGACCAACTAGTACTTTGTGAAAACTCGTTGGATCGCTAAGGATTAACTACACCGTGAAGCCCTAGAGGGAATTTCGGGTTGTTTCAGGTAGCGCTCTTGAGCAAATGGTTGCTGGTCTTACCTGGCCAACCACCCTTCCTCCTGGTTGGACTGTTGTTTGGGACGAGGATGTTTCAGAGTGACGTCACGACGGCTTCACGTGATGTTACTACCGCTTTCGAATAATTAGTTTATTTCCGCTGCTTTCGAAAACTCTGATTTAATAGTTATGTTATGCACTGAACTTGGTTTGTAATAAATTACCTCAAGTGGGACCTATTTAATACTTGTGGATTGTTGTAATCTCTGGGATCCACCTTCGAGTGGGTATTTGTATGACTTGTTTCGATCGAGGTAACTGTTCATGGTTGCATCGGGCTCGACCCGACAGACTGTCAAATTACTCTGATTTAATTGCGTGACGACCAATGGAAGGTTAGCGCACTTAAGCCGGATTAACTTGAGCGGTTCTGCCACAGCCCCTGTGCAGTGCGCACAAAGTTTGAGAGGATTTGAGCCATTTTTGACACATTTTCGCACGCATAAGTTCACTTGTTCAGGGGGAGTTTGCATTTATACAGGGGGAGTGCTCTGTGTTTCTTGAAAAGTGTTTTGAAGATTTGTGGGTTGTGCTTTGTGATTTGCTCTTTTGCCGATGGTGTTGAGCCCTTTCACTTCTTCTTGAAGGGCCGGCATTTTCTGGAGCTTTCTCTTGCGAGTGACTTTGTTCTCAGCTTGTTCTTGCTTTTAGTCACTTGCTTGAGCTTTGTTTTCGAATTCTTTTATGTTTTCCTTTGATACCTATTGAGATTATGTGTGTGTTGTCAATGCACTCATCAAGGGGGAGATTGAGGACCGGGTGTTCACACTGCAGCACCCGAGCGAAACTCGTACCGGTGGATGGTCGCTTCCTGGTGTGATGAGTGATTGACAACGTGGTGTGGATTGACGTTTGCCTTGGCTCAAGTATTGCAGGTGTAGAATGCGGCTTGGTTGCATTGGTGCAGGTGAATAACAAGCGCGAAAGGTCTTAGCCATGGCGGCCTCCAAGGAGTGGAGACACAAGTAGGCTTGGTTCGAGGGACCCGGTGGCCAGATGGATCAAGTGCGGTTCACATGGTGGCAAGAACGAGCAAGGGAACGTGGTTTCGGTGCAAGGTAGCGGCTCATGACCGAAGCTCGTATGCGGACATGAAGCCGGTGCAAGGTAGCGGCTCACAACCGAAGCCTGTATGCGGGGTTTGGTGGTTTGGCCAAAAGACCATCAGGTCGACGGTTTCCCTTGGTTTGGGCCTCAAAACCAAGGCCGAGGACTCGGCGTGGCGTCGCGGGCTGTGGGCTGCCAGCCCAGCCTGGGGCGGTTTAACCACCCCCCCAAGGCTGGTTTAGCCACCCCCCTGGGCAGGCCCGAGAGGCGTCGAAGATTTTCGATCCGGAGGACATGCGGCGTGATTGCAAGGGTTGCGTCGGAGGAAAGCAAGCTTGTAGTGAAAGGTGTCCCAGCCGGAAATATCTTCGATTCAAATGTCAAATTTGCCCCTGAGGGGTATGTATCACTTAGGGGTAGTTGAGTCATTAGAGCACCACCACTTGGACTATAAATAGGCCCCCTAGGGGTTGATGGCTGCTATCTATCTCTCTAGTTTATTTTCCCTTGCACTTGAACTATTTTCCTTTAGGTTTTCCTTTCTAGTTTTCCATAGGCTAGCCAAGTGTTTCACCGGAGAAATCTTCAAGAGGGTAGGATGAAGGGAGGACAGCTAGCCTCTTTGTAAAGAAGTTGACCTCGTGATGTATGGAAGATTTGGCTTTCTTTCATCTCTACTTGTGTGATTTCTTTGTTCATCCCGTGGCTCTTTTTGGTCCCTTTGCTAGATTTTCGATTCCTTGTGTTTGAGGCCGTTTCTTTGTAGGATTGCTTGGGGGATTCACATATGAGCTCATCGAGACTCTTTTCCTGGTGATTTCCCCCTCAAAACGCAAAGAATCGCTTCGGAATTGAGGATTTTTGGATGAACTCAAGATGGATGTGAGTTCTAGTGAGTTAGAGGCCGAGATTTTTGGGGCATATCATCTACTTGAGGTGTACATCATCTCCCCAAAGTTTCGTCTCAAGAGCTCAAACCGTTTGGGAGATCGGGAAATTCGATTATGGGTGTTGACTTTCGGAGCCCGTGCTCCCAGGCCAGGCCGGTTTAAACCGCCCCTCAGGCGGTCTAACCGCCCCCAGACGGTTTAACCGCCCCTGGCTGGTTCGACTTCGATTCGATTTGCTCGATTTGGTTTCCGCTGCTGTGATCGTGTTCCTAGGGTCAGCAGCTTCTCAGTAGCTACGTGATCTTGGCAAGATCGTGTTGCGAGGATTTGGAGTTGAGTTGGGAGAAAAGCCAGATTTATTGAGAAGAAATTTTTATCAGCTCCCATTCACTCCCCCCTCTCTGGTCGCCTAATCGGTCCTTCATTTATTGGCAATGAAAAAGGACCTGACCGATTGGGAGTTAACGTCACCATCGGAGGATATTATAAACTATTAGAGATATACAATGGAGAGACATCAGCCTGAGTCAAAATAGGCTTGAGTCAAAGTCAGCCGATTTTGCTGCTGTTTGGAGAAATCAGTTCGTTGGACAAGAAATCGGCTGGAAAAATCGAATCGGTCCATGCTGCTGTGCTGGAAAAATCAGATGCAGGAACAGAGAATCGGTCCACGCTGCTGTGCTGGAGAAATCGGTTGTATGAACAGGGAATTGGTTCATGCTGCTGCGCTGGAGAAATCGGCTATAGAAACAGGGATCTGTGGTTAGTTGATTTGAGAAATAAATAGGCAGCTTGTCTAGAGTCAACCGATGGTCAACAAACGATAGTCAATTCTATCAGCCAGAGCAAATATGATATAAATAATTCGAAGCACGAAAAGCTTTCATAATTCGAATTGGTGGGGCTGTGTTGACAGCTAAATTTGCTGGTAAGCACCAAATTTATTTTGTCCACATACTGGTATATTATTGTTGCCGCCAGTTGATTCATCACCTAGATTTTTTTTAAAGAACGATTGAGGCATTGGATTTGTAGAGTTTCGGATCATGAAGCAGCTTTCATACTCCAAAACTGGGGGCCTGTGTTGACACCGGATTTTAAAAAATCTAATGTAATCTGAATTGTGGGGCGATCGGCTGTTTATCTGTGTCCGCAGTTGGCCAATAGAGTTCATGAAGCCGATTGAATTGATGGAAGATATTACTACAGTATTTCGGGGAGTATTGAGTATACGGAAGGAGTCTGGCTTGATAAATACTTGAGAGAGGAAATGTTCTATTATTGCTTGGCCGGTCTACACAAGGAAAGATCGGTATGTGCATGCACACGCAGAATCAGAATTATTACCAATGGAGTGCTAACCGATGGGGCTAAAAGCTTATTGATTAAAAATAAGAAGGAATAGGGAAGAGAGTCCACGTGCAAGGGAAGAGGAGGTTCACATTAACGTAAAGAGTAGCACCGTGGATGAATATTTTATTGTTTTCCATTTAGAGATAGGAGTCTGTTACTATACGTGCGCTTGAGTCATAATTTGTTTTAGAATCTTATTTTATGCTAGAATTCCACGCAGCCCCTATAAATATAAAGAAATATAAAGGGATGCGGTCAGTGTAAAATCATTACACGATCAATACAACTCGGCGCATCGCCACCCTTTTTATCTTCCGTAATGTTTTTACTTTATTCATTAGCCGAGCTTCGGCACTCAACGCGGTGCTGCAATGTCTTGATCTATGGCCAGCGAAGGGATAAGTCCAAAGTTTCACCAAGCTATTGAGTACCTCAGATCTCTGACCTATGGTGCATCGCTTCTGTCTTGGTCTACAGTATTCACCAATTACCCTGCCTTGGTTAAGATTGCATCGGCTGTATCTATTGTCTTAATATCAAATTAGTTTCGATTAGCTTTTGTCTTATGGAAATAGACGATAGATTATTTAATAGCCTGTTGCATCGTAATTTTGGTTACCGTGCTGTTGAGATCTAGTTTTGTTGTGGATAGAATTATCTGCTAGTGAAGTTTAGATTAATGTCTTGCTATCAGTGTTTCTAGATTGCAACTTCCGGGCGCATCGCTGTCGTTTCACCTAGAAAGATTGACGGTAGTATTAGTTTAATCTTTATTCGTTGATGACTCTCGCTGCAATAAGATGAGAAACCCAACAGTGTCACGTCTTGTCGGCCCAGCATCCTGATTTTATAAACTGGCCGATACGACGTCATCGTATACCTCGTCAGCTGAATGGTCAAGCTGACTGGCACGCTGCGTAGTACACCACGCGAGCCAAAATTTTTTGCGTTAGCGAAATCGGCATGCCCAGTGGGACCCGAATATTTACACGAGCCAACAGAATTTTCGCAAGTGCTTGAGCCAAAAGAATTTCTACGATTGGAGTATTGCAGCTAATATATTATTTTATTGGAGGCTATCTTATTGATTGGAACTTAGCAACAGGAGGCAACGTTAGTCTGTTCGGACATGTTTATCAGCAATGAAAAGGACCTGACCGATTGGGAGTTAACGTCGGCATCAGAGGATATTATAATCTAATAGAGATATATGATGGAGAGACATCAGCCTGAGTCAAAATCGGCTTGAGTCAGCCAATTTCGCTGCTGTTTTGGAGAAGTCAGTCCGTCGGACAAGAAATCGGCTGAAAAATCGAATCGGTCCATGTGTTGTGCTGGAAAAATCGGATGCAGGAACAGAGAATCGGTCCACGCTGTTGTGCTGGAGAAATCGGTTGTATGAATAGGGAATTGGTTCATGCTGCTGCGCTGGAGAAATCGGCTATAGAAACAGGGATATGTGGTTAGTTGATTTGAGAGATAAATAGGCAGCTTGTCCAGAGTCAACCGATGGTCAACAACCGATAGTCAATTCTATCAGCCGGAGCAAATATGATATAAATAATTCGAAGCACGAAAAGCTTTCATACCTCGAATTGGGGGGCCTGTGTTGACAGCTAAATTTGCTGGTTGGCACCAAATTTATGGTGTCCACATACTGGTATATTATTGTTGCCGCCAGTTGATTCATCACCAAGTTTTTTGTTTAAAGAAAGATTGAGGCATTGGATTTGTAGAGTTTCGGATCATGAAGCAGCCTTCATATTTCGAAACTGGGGGCCTGTGTTGACACCGGATTTGAAAAATCTAATGTAATCTGAATTATGGGGCGATCAGCTGTTTATCGGTGTCAGTAGTTGGCCAGTGGAGTTCATGAAGCCGATTGAATTGATGGAAGATATTACTACAGTATTTCGGGGAGTATTGAGTATACGGAAGGAGTCCGGCTCGATAAATATTTAGGAGGAAATATTCTATTATTGCTTGGCCGGTCTACACAAGGAAAGATCGGTATGTGCATGCACACGCAGAATTGGAATTATTACCGATGGAGTGCTAGGAATAGGGAAGAGAGTCCACGTGCAAGGGAAGAGGAGGTTCACATTAACGTAAAGAGTAGCGTCATGGATGAATATTTTATTGTTTTCCATTTAGAGATAGGAGTCTGTTACTATACGTGTGTTTGAGTCATAGTTTGTTTTAGAATCTTCTTTTATGCTAGAAGTCCACGCAGCCCCTATAAATATAAAGGGACGCGGTCAGTGTAAAATCATCACACAATCAATACAACTTGGCGCATCGCCACCCCTTTTATCGTCCGTAATGTTTTTACTTTAATCATTGGCGGAGCTTCGGCACTCAACGCGGTGCTGCAATGTCTTGATCTATGGCCGACGAAGGGATAAGTTCAAAGTTTCACCAAGCTATCGAGTACCTCAGACCTCCGACCTATGGTGCATCGCTTCCGTCTTGATCTACAGTATTCACCCGTTACCTCGCCTTGGTTAAGATTGAATCGGTTGTATCTATCGTCTTAATTTCAAATTAGTTTCGATTAGCTTTTGTCTTATTAAAATAGATGATAGATTATTTAATAGCCTGTTGCATCTTAATTTTGGTTACCGTGCTGTTGAGATATAGTTTTATTGTGGATAGAATTATCTGCTAGTGAAGGTTAGATTAATGTCTTGCTATCAGTGCTTCTAGATTGCAACTTCCCGGCGCATCGCTGTCGTTTCACCTAGAAAGATTGGTGGTAGTATTAGTTTAATCTCTATTCGTTGATGACTCTCACTGCAATAAGATGAGAAACCCAACAGTGTCACGTCGTGTCGGCCCAGCATCCTGATTCTATTAACTGGCCAATACGTCGTCATCGTATACCTCGTCGGCTGAATGGTCAAGCTGACTGGCACGCCACGTAGTACACCACGAGAGCCGAAATTTTTTGCGTTAGCGAAATCGGCACGCCCAGTGGGACCCAAATATTTACACGAGCCAACAGAATATTCGCAAGTGCTTGAGCCAAAAGGATTGGAGTATTGCAGCTAATATATTATTTTATTGGAGGCTATCTTATTCATTGGAACTTAGCAACAGAGGCAACGTTAGTCTGTTCGGACATGTTTATCAGGAATGAAAAAGGACCTGACCGATTGGGAGTTAACGTCGGCATCGGAGGATATTATAATCTATTAGAGATATATGATGGTGAGACATCAGCCTGAGTCAAAATCGGCTTGAGTCGGCTGATTTCACTGCTGTTTTGGAGAAATCAGTCCGTCGGACAGGAAATCGGCTGGAAAATCGAATTGGTCCCTGCTGCTGTGCTGGAAAAATCGGATGCAGGAACAGAGAATTGGTCCACGCTGTTGTGCTGGAGAAATCGGTTGTATGAACATGGAATTGGTTCATGCTGCTGCGCTGGAGAAATCGGCTATAGAAACAGGGATCTCTGGTTACTTGATTGGAGAAATAATAGGCAGCTTGTCTAGAGTCAACCGATGGTCAACAACCGATACTCAATTCTATCAGCCGGAGCAAATTCGATATAAATAATTCGAAGCATGAAAAGCTTTCATACTTCGAATTGGGGGGGGCCTGTGTTCATAGCTAAATTTGCTGGTTGGCACCAAATTTATGGTGTCCACATACTGGTATATTATTGTTGCCCGCCAGTTGACTCATCACCTAGATTTTAATTTAAAGAAAGATTGAGGCATTGGATTTGTAGAGTTTCGGATCATGAAGCAGCCTTCATACTCCAAAACTGCAGGGCCTGTGTTGACACCGGATTTTGAAAAATGTAATGTAATCTGAATTATGGGGCGACCGACTGTTTATCTGTTTCAGCAGTTGGCCAATGGAGTTCATGAAGCCGATTGAATTGATGGAAGATATTACTACAGTATTTCGGGGAGTATTAAGTTTACAGAAGGAGTCCGGCTTGGTAATACTTGAGAGAGGAAATATTCTATTATTGCTTGGCCGGTCTACGCAAGGAAAGATCGGTATGTGCATGCACACGCAGAATCGGAATTATTACCGATGGAGTGCTAACCGATGGGGCTAAAAGCTTATGATTAAAAATAAGAAGGAATAGGGAAGAGAGTCCACGTGTAAGGGAAGAGGAGGTTCACATTAACGTAAAGAGTAGCGCCGTGGATGAATATCTTATTGTTTTCCATTTAGAGATAGGAGTCTGTTACTATACGTGTGTTTGAGTCATAGTTTGTTTTAGAATCTTATTTATGCTAGAAGTCCACGCAGCCCATATAAATATAAAGGGATGCGGTCAGTGTAAAATCATCACACGATCAATACAACTTGGCGCATTGCCACCCTTTTTATCTTCCGTAACGTTTTTACTTTAATCATTGGCGGGGCTTCGGCACTCAACGCGGTGCTGCAATGTCTTGATCTATGGCCGGCGAAGGGATAAGTCCAAAGTTTCACCAAGCTATCGAGTACCTCAGATCTCCGACCTATGGCGCATCGCTTCCGTCTTGATCTACGGTATTCACCAGTTCCCCCGCCTTCGTTAAGATTGAATCGGTTGTATCTATTGTCTTAATATCAAATTAGTTTCGATTAGCTTTTGTCTTTCTGAAATAGATGATAGATTATTTAATAGCCAGTTGCATCTTAATTTTGGTTACCGTGCTGTTGAGATCTACTTTTATTGTGGATAGAATTATCTGCTAGTGAAGGATAGATTAATGTCTTGCTATCAGTGTTTCTAGATTGCAACTTCCGGGCGCATCGCTTTTGTTTCACCTAGAAAGATTGGTGGTAGTATTAGTTTAATCTCTATTCGTTGATGAGTCTCGTCGCAATAAGATGAGAAACCCAACAGTGTCACGTCGTGTCGGTCCAGCATCCTGATTCTATTAACTGGCCGATACGTCGTCATCGTAGACCTCGTCAGCTGAATAGTCAAGCTGACTGGCACGCCGCGTAGTACACCACGCGAGCCGAAATTTTTTGCGTTAGCGAAATTTTATGGTGTCCACCGTTTCCTCGACTGCTACTCTGGGTATCACCGGATCTCGATGAAAGAGTCCGACCAGGACAAAACATCATTCATCACTCCCTATGGCATCTACTGCTACAAGTCAATGACTTTCGGGCTTAAAAATGCAGGCGCCACGTACCAAAAGGCAATCCAGAGTTGCCTCAATGACCAGATAGGTCACAATGTCGAGGCGTATGTAGATGACGTCGTAGTCAAGACCTACGACGCTGACAACTTAGTCGTCGACCTGCAAGAAAAGTTCAACAATCTACGACGCTTCCGCTGGAAACTCAACACAACCAAGTCTGATTTGGACCTTAGGCAAGCTCCTAGGGTTTCTAGTCAGCCAGCAGGGTATAGAAGCAAACCCTGTCATGGTCAATGCAATACGCAAACTCCAAACCCCAACATGCAAAAAGGACATCATGAAACTCACTGGCATGATGGCAGCCCTTAATAGATTTATAAGCAAGCTTGGAGAAAGAGGTATGCCCTTCTTTAAACTCCAAAAAAAGAGTGACAAGTTTGAATGGACCCGTTAGTGTTGTTAAATGACACACTTTTACCCCTATTTAACTTCGGTAATTGCATGAATTTAACGTCTAAACTAATGATCATACTCTATAACCGGGACATTTTCGTATTTGCATGTGTTTTTGGAGTATTTTAGTTTATGCAGGATAAATGATAAAATCAAGATGGATTTGGGCTAAATTCGAGACAAGCGTAAAGCGAAGGCCGGAAGCTCGTATGTAGCAGGCCTACAGGGCCCAGGTGCCCAGGACATGGACTACAAGCCCACTCATGCCCAGATCCAGCCCACCAAACTCCAAGATTGCTTAAGGACTATGCAAATGAAGATAAGATCAAGTTACTTCGAGATGAAGGCAAGTTCAAATGGAAAGTCATCAAGAGATAATTTTATCCCGAAGTAACGATGTCTAGGACCCACATGCATAGAGAGGAACACCCCAGAACCGACCATGAGGCTTGGGGAAAAAGATGAAGCCGAGGCAGCCCAGGGATGGGCCAGGCCGCGCGGCCCAGGGCCCTCCTGGCCGCGCCGCCCAGGCCATTCCTGTGGCCCCTCACCTTCCCCTTTGACCTAGGGTTTCCCAGGGCTATAAATAGCTGCCATTTCATTTGGGAGCCATCAAGTCATTTTCGTTCGATGCTGAAGGAGCAGAGAAGCTAGAGGGACACCTCTCGGAGAGCTGAGGGTCGTGCTAGTTGTCTAGTGTTTGCCCTAGCCAACGTGGAAACCCTGCGAGGAAGACCACGTCAGAGTTCTGGAGCTAGTTCATCAAGATCAAGGTAGGATCCCTGTGGTGATTGAGGACCCGGTGTGTCCGAGGACCGGTGGATGGTCGCTTCCTGGTGTGATGAGTGATTGACAACGTGGTGTGGATTGACGTTTCCCTTGGCTCAAGTATTGCAGGTGTAGAATGCGGCTTGGTTGCATTGGTGCAGGTGAAGAACAGGCGCGAAAGGTCTTAGCCATGGCGGCCTCCGAGGAGCGGAGAGACAAGTAGGCTTGGTTCGAGGGACCCGGTGGCCGGTGGATCAAGTGCGGTTCACATGCTGGCAAGAACGAGCAAGGGGACGTGGTTCCGGTGCGAGGTAGCGGCTCACAACCGAAGCTCGTACGCGGACGAGAAGCCGGCGCAAGGTGGCGGCTAACAACCGAAGTTTGCGCGCGGGGTTTGGTGATTTGGCCACAAAATCATCGGTGGACGGTTTCCCTTGGTTTGGGCCTCAAAACCAAGGACCGAGGACTCGACGAGGCGAAAGTTTGGGCAGCTGGGCCTGAGGTGACCAGCCAGGGGCGGTTTAACCGCCTCCCCCTGGGCCGGCCCAAAATCGGCGTCGAGGAGCTTCGATCCGGAGGACACGCGGCGTGACTGCAAGGCTTGCGTCGGAGGGAAGCTAGCTTGCAGTGGAAGGTGCCCGAGCCGGAAAATATCTGAGAATCAAAATGTCAAATTTGCCCCTGAGGGGTATGTATCACTTAGGGGTAGTTTAGTCTTTAGAGCACCACCACTTGGACTACTAATAGCCCCTCCCAGGGCTGGTGGCTGCTATCTCTCTAGTTATCTCTTTAGTTCTCTTTGTTTTCTCCTTTGGACTAGTTTCCCCTTCATCCCCTCCACCTAGAACTATTTCGAATCCTTCGTAGTTTGTATAGGTGAATTCATGGTTATGTGATGGAGTTTGTGCTGCTCATCTTTGTGCCATGATTTGATTCCACGAGCTCCTTTTTCCTTTTCTATTTTCGTGGGTATTTTCGGAGCTATTTTTGGGGGATTTTCGTTCTTCTCTTTCTAGGGCGTTTTCTCTCGGATTTCTTTGGGGGATTCACGTATGAGTGCCTTGTGCCTCTTTTGCTGGTGATCCCTTGCCCCCAAACGCCGGGAATCGCTTTGGATTTGAGATTTTCGGGATGAACTCGGGGTGGAAGTGTTCTTCGCGAGATCTGCGATTCCGGGAGTTGTACTGAGTTAGAGGCCGAGATCTTTTGGGAAAACACTCCACAGGAGGTCTAGATCATCTGACCAAAATCTCGCCTCAAGAGCTCGAAGCGGTTTGGGAGATCCACTTTTGTTTTGACTTTTTCCCGAGCCACCCAGGCCCGGGCGGTTTAACCGCCCCCCTGGCCGGTTTAACCGCCCCCCTCTGGGTGTGTTAGATCGAGCCGCGTTTCGGGTCGTTTTGGTGTTCGTTTCGATTGGTTCGAGTTCCGCTGCTTGTTTCTTGTTCCTAGGGTCAGTAGCTTGACAGTGGCTACGTGATCTTGGCAAGATTGCTCTCGGAGGTTTCGGAGTTGTTTTGGGAGAATAGCCGGATTGGTTGGAAAGAATTTTTATCGGCTCCCATTCACTCCCCCCTCTCTGGTCGCCGTTTCAGGTCCTTCAATTGGTATCAGAGCCGGTTACGGGTCTTTGCGACTCTAACCAGTCTAAGATCCAAAGATGGCGTACCAAGATCGGGGTTCCGGGCCTCCGCACTTCGATGGGAAGAACTACCCGAACTGGGTTGCAGCGTATGGGCGCTTTCTTGCGAGGCAAAGGAAAGTTGCTGTGGGATGTGACGAAAGATGAAAACTATGTCAATCCTACCAACTTAGATGCCTAGGGTGCAAGAGATAATCGAGGCCAACTCTAGGGCTGTCGACTACTTGTTTACGTGCTTTGTCGGCTGAGGAGTTGAGAGAGTTTGGGCGAGGACCTAGCTAGCCAGATCTGGCTAGAAGCTCAAGGTAGCCCTGGTGGTGATAGTCCATGTTCAAGGCTAGGCTTTTCTCGATGTAGCGTAGAGTACGAGAACTATGAGCATTTTGCTCATGCCTGGAGATCGGTCGATGTTTGTTTCAGCGCTTTCAACTTCCTATTAGTCAACAACAATGAAAGCCAACATACCGCTACTCCCATACTACGGATCATGTACCGAGCTTATCAAGCTCCTTGCAATTTTCCCTGTGATCGGTCCGTGTGGGGTGCCAAGGTTGAGGCGATCATGGAGTCGGCTAACTATGAAACCTGGAGAGTTGATGAGCTTTTCTCGAAGTTGAAATCTTCAGAGGTTGATAGACGGTTTCTTGCCAAGGCTAAGAGTCCGACTGATCCCCATAGTCTGGCTCTAGTCGGTGGCTCTGGTTATGGACAGGCTAACACTTCCAGACACTTTGCTTTGTCTTCTCTTGTGTCTCTTCCAGATGAAGAATATGAGGTGCTGAGCGAGGAGGATCTCGCGTTGCTCACGAGGAGGTTCGAGCGGATGTACCAGAACCGCAAGGGTTCGAGGCGTGCCGGGAGTACGTGCTACAGATGCGGGAAGATGGGCCACTTCATCGCCGAGTGCCCCGAGGAAATCAAGAAACACAAGCACCGCCCG
Source organism: Urochloa ruziziensis (assembly GCA_015476505.1). NCBI lineage: Eukaryota > Viridiplantae > Streptophyta > Magnoliopsida > Poales > Poaceae > Urochloa > Urochloa ruziziensis. The sequence continues at coordinate 26,460,141 of CM027124.1, forward strand.
CGAGATGAGCACAAGCACCGCTCCAAGGACAAGCACCACTCCAAGCACAAGAACAAGGAGGAGAACACCGACACCTCGTCAAGCTCAAGCAGCGAGGAAGAAGACCGCGGCCACCGCAAGGAGAAGAAGCACAAGAACCGCAACTTCAACGGGCTTTCTGGGGTCGCTATGAACTTCTGCACCATGGCTCACGGCTCCAACAACAAGAACATCTCCGACTACGACTCCGACTCCGACTCCGAGGATGAGGTATTGACTGATCCCACCTCTTTGCGTAAGGAGATTGCTAGATTAGAGCAGTTGGTCGATAATCGCGATGATGTGCTTAGGAAGACCAACAAGGAGAAGAGAGAGTTTAGGTCTTTGCTAGGAGAGTCAAAGGAAAGAATAGCTGAGCTTGAGGCCTTACTTTCTGAGACTGGAAAGAAGGCGATGGATTTTGAGTCTGTGCTTAGCGAGTCTAGCAAGAAAGTGGCTGAGCTTGAAACTGAGTTGGCAAGTGCTAGAGCTGAGATAGGTGTGTTGAAAGATGCTCCTATTGTTTCTGATGAGATTGAATGCTCTTTCTGTGATGTGCATCTTGCTGATTTGGTAGCTCTTAAGGACAAACACATGACATGCCTAGATGATCTAGAAGATGCTAGGGTTGAGATTGCTGAGTTGAAGTCTAGACCTTCTTTGCTAGGTGCTTGTACTTCTTGTCCTGTTTTACATGCTCAGTTGCTTGAATCTCGTACCATGATCAGTTCGCTTGAAGCTCAATTGAAATCTCCTATTGCAAACTCTTGTTCGGCTTGCGATGTTGTTGCTTTGAGGAATGTTGAGCTGGCGCAATCTGTTGATCGTTTGCAAGATGAAAATGATGAGTTGCGTCAATGTTTGGGTTGGTTGTCGGGTCGCGAGCCACAGCTTAAGATGTTGATTGCTGGGTTCAAGAGAGCTGATGGTCGTGGTCTGGGTTCTGAGAAAGTTGGTGAGTGTAGTGGTGAGAAAGAGAGAGAGCAAACTAGTTCCACCACAAGTACCCCAACACCACCAGAGAAAACTCCACCAAAGAACAGCTTCACACCTAAACCCAACCACCTGTTGAACAAGCTTGACACCACTCCAGATCCTCCCAAGTTTCCCCCAAAGACAAGCGACTTCCAAAAGAGAGTGACCTTTGTGAAGAGTGGGGTTTACCAGCCGAGAGAGAAGCCACAGCCGAGAGAAACCCCAAAGCCAAAGCCAGTCCGCTTCCATTGTGATCATTGTGGAAGGGATGGTCACCTAGAGGAGTTTTGCTGGAGGAAGAAGAGGGAGGTGAGACGAGAGAAGGAGATGGGGAACAGGGACAGGTACCACTCTTCCCGTAGTGTGCCTGTGTCTCGTTCACCCTTGCCTAGGAGAGAGGGCTTTGTGCGTACAGCTCCTTCGTTTGGTAGTCGTGGTGTTCCAGCTAGTCGTGAGTTTGCTAGGCGGCCTCCGGTTCGTGGTCAGTTTGGTTCAGGGAGGTTCGACCGTAGCTTCGAGGCGAGGAGAGAGTCTAGGCCACGTTTTCCCCCGCGTGGTGCTAGAGGTCCGATGGTGAGAGACGAGAGGGTACCACGTAGTGACGTTGATTTTGCTAACCCCTCTTTTGAGCAGATGGCCCGACACTGGTTTAACTCCTTCTGTGCTAACCCCAGTGTTGAGTCATTCGCTCGTTCTCGTTCTCGCTTTTGATTGTGCAGGTGTGAGGTATGGAGAACATGAGCTTGGTGACTCTTGGTCTTTTGCATGATCAAGGTTTGATGGTTCTCCACACCTTTTTGGATGGCCCCGATGTGGCCCTTGTACACTATGTATTGTGAGTATATCCCTTGTACACTCTTGTGTTCATCTGTGTATATTTGGCTTGCTTTGTGCCTGTATCATGATTTTTATGTTTTGTGTAGCATATTGTACATTTGTTTATCTGGTATCCTTTTAGTTGGTATCTTTTGTTGCATTTTGCTCATTTGAGATTTCTCTTCCTTTTTATGATGGAGCTTTCCATTTGCTTTTGTACACCTTTTCTAGTTTTTCTAGGTGTCTTTGATTGAGGGGGAGCTCAGCTTTATCTAATGGGGAGAAATTTGCTCAAGTTGGTTTGACAAGGAGATGACCTTGCTTATAGCTTTTTGGATTGCATGAGATTGTGAGTTTGCTGCGTTTGCATTTTGATTGTGCATATCATGGGAGTTTGAAGTTTGCACCTGAACCTTGGACTTGCATTTCAGTTGCACATTCCAAGGGGAGCTGATGATTGAACCTGAACCTTGGATTTGCATTTCGGTTGCACATTCCAAGGGGACCTTGTAGTTTGAACTTGAACCTTGGATTTGCATTTTGGTTGCACATTCCAGGGGGAGCTTTGTATTTGTGCTATGATCGCGCTTGTGTATTGAGTTTGAGCTTGCCCATGTTTCTACCCAAAACCAGCTTGCAGACATTTTCACTAAGCCACTTGACCAAGTTACCTTCACCCGCTTGCGAGGAGAACTTGGTGTGTGTGCAGTTTTCTGAGCTGAGTTTTGGAGGCTTCTCTTGTAGCATATGTATATTATTGTACCATCTTTGTATCTTGATGTACATTTTTCTTGCTTTTGTATCTTGATTTCATCTTTTGTATCATATCTTAGGATGAGCTTCTCCTATATGCAGTGATTGGTACAACTTGCTACATTTTAGAGTTTAGGCAGGCTGGCTAGGGATTGATTGTATGGATGGCTATGCTCTTGATGGTTTTGATATATATTCTATTGAGATAGTCTCTTTTTGAATTAAAATGACAAACTGAACTTAAATCCTTCACCCATGAGTAAATGCCTTTGCATGTCTTGTTTGAGCCGAAATGGCTATATCTTGCTTAAGATCATGCTAGGATGTGATATTCTTTTCAATTGGGTCAAAGACCTTTGTCATTGTAAATGTTTAGCCCATGCTTTATCTTGTGGAGGAGCATAAGCTTCTTTTGTCGCAAAGACATTTCATGTACCATGCTTAACTTGAAAAACTTGAAAAATGAGATGTCTATGCATGAAAGAAGAAAGATGAGAAAAAGATATATTTGCATGAAATTATGCTCATGTCTCTATGCTTTCACCATTGCACACACTTGCACACATGGGTGCTAAGCGGTTGCATGTTGTTTGCCGGAGAAGTCTCCCATGAGAAGTGAACACATGGCTCCGTGCTTTGACATGACATGAGGTAGAACTTGGGCGTTTATGATGATCTTTTGTCAAGAATGCTTGTCCTTTCATGATTTTGGTGAGATGAAGTTCATTTTTGCTTGAACAATCCATGGTTAGGACTTTGCTCATGTGGTGACATTTTTGATAAAACTACACAATTTGCTCATGGCTTTGTCAATTGGATATATGTCTTCACCTTCTTGATGGCAATGCCCGTGTGACATGATGAACTATCTTGTTTGCCTCTTCTCTAACTTGTAGCATTTTGTATTGCTCATTGTATATTTGAGAAGCTTGTAGTTGCATTTTGTACATTTTGCCTTGATGTGTGCATTGTCAACAAGGGGGAGAATTTCTGGAGCATTTTGCAAGGGGGAGATGTTGCTGAATTTATGAAGAAAGCTTTTGCTCTAGAATTTGTCGGATTTGTGTGAGAGATTGAGAGTTTTGCCCAAATGAGAGTTTTCTGAAAATTTGTGAAGTTTCTGAGAGTTTGAGCATTGGAAATATCTTGCTGGGCATATTTGGAAGGTTTTCAAGTTGGAACGGCATCGTTGCGAGTTTGTTTGTGCAATTTTGGCTCTTTCAAGTTTGGTCATCTGCCAGGGGCGGTTTAACCGCCCCCCCTGGGCGGTTTAACCGCCCCTGTGCTGAGTGCACACGAGTTGTGAAGATTTGAGCCATTTTCGAGTGATTTTCGCACGCACAAGTTCACTTGTTCAGGGGGAGTTGCATCTTGCAGGGGGAGTGCTTTGAGTGTCCTGAAAAGTGAGTTGGAGGTTTTGAAATTTGTGATTTGTGCTTTGTGCTTTTGCTCTTTTGCCGATGGTGTTGAGCCCTTTCGCTTCTTCTTGAAGGGTCGGCGTTTCTGGAGCTTTCTCTTGCGAAGTGACTTTGTTCTCAGCTTGTTCTTGCTTCTAGTCACTTGCTTGAGTTTGTTTTCGATTTCTTTTATATTTTCTTATATTAATGGTTACTATGTGTGTGTTGTCAATGCACTCATCAAGGGGGAGATTGAGGACCCGGTGTGTCCGAGGACCGGTGGATGGTCGCTTCCTGGTGTGATGAGTGATTGACAACGTGGTGTGGATTGACGTTTCCCTTGGCTCAAGTATTGCAGGTGTAGAATGCGGCTTGGTTGCATTGGTGCAGGTGAAGAACAGGCGCGAAAGGTCTTAGCCATGGCGGCCTCCGAGGAGCGGAGAGACAAGTAGGCTTGGTTCGAGGGACCCGGTGGCCGGTGGATCAAGTGCGGTTCACATGCTGGCAAGAACGAGCAAGGGGACGTGGTTCCGGTGCGAGGTAGCGGCTCACAACCGAAGCTCGTACGCGGACGAGAAGCCGGCGCAAGGTGGCGGCTAACAACCGAAGTTTGCGCGCGGGGTTTGGTGATTTGGCCACAAAATCATCGGTGGACGGTTTCCCTTGGTTTGGGCCTCAAAACCAAGGCCGAGGACTCGACGAGGCGAAGTTGGGCAGCTGGGCTGAGGTGACCAGCTAGGGGCGGTTTAACCGCCCCCCAGGGGCGGTTTAACCGCCTCCCCCTGGGCCGGCCCAAAACTCGGCGTCGAGGAGCTTCGATCCGGAGGACACGCGGCGTGACTGCAAGGCTTGCGTCGGAGGGAAGCTAGCTTGCAGTGGAACGTGCTCGAGCCGGAAAATATCTGAGAACAAAATGTCAAATTTGCCCCTGAGGGGTATGTATAATTAGGGGTAGTTTAGTCTTTAGAGCACCACCACTTGGACTACTAATAGGCCCCTCCAGGGCTGGTGGCTGCTATCTCTCTAGTTATCTCTTTAGTTCTCTTGTTTTTCTCCTTTGGACTAGTTTCCCCTTCATCCCCTCCACCTAGAACTATTTCGAATCATTCGTAGTTTATATAGGTGAATTCATGGTTATGTGATGGAGTTTGTGCTGCTCATCTTTGTGCCATGATTTGATTCCACGAGCTCCTTTTTCCTTTTCTATTTTCGTGGGTATTTTCGGAGCTATTTTTGGGGGATTTTCGTTCTTCTCTTTCTAGGGCGTTTTCTCTCGGATTTCTTTGGGGGATTCACGTATGAGTGCCTTGTGCCTCTTTTGCTGGTGATCCCTTGCCCCCAAACGCCGAGAATCGCTCTGGATTTGAGATTTTCGGGATGAACTCGAGGTCATGGTGTTCTTCGCGAGATCTGCGATTCCGGGAGTTGTACTGAGTTAGAGGCCGAGATCTTTTGGGAAACACTCCACTGGAGGTCTAGATCATCTGACCAAAATCTCGCCTCAAGAGCTCGAAGCGGTTTGGGAGATCCACTTTTGTTTTGACTTTTTCCCGAGCCACCCAGGCCCGGGCGGTTTAACCGCCCCCCCTGGCCGGTTTAACCGCCCCCCTCTGGGTGTGTTAGATCGAGCCGCGTTTCGGGTCGTTTTGGTGTTCGTTTCGATTGGTTCGAGTTCCGCTGCTTCGTTTCTTGTTCCTAGGGTCAGTAGCTTGACAGTGGCTACGTGATCTTGGCAAGATTGCTCTCGGAGGTTTCGGAGTTGTTTTGGCAGAATAGCCGGATTGGTTGGAAAGAATTTTTATCGGCTCCTATTCACTCCCCCCCTCTCTGGTCGCCGTTTCGGTCCTTCAGTGATCATGATGTACATTCAATCATTCATAGTGAAGTCTATTTGAGTTTCCGATAGTTCCTAGCGATCAAGTGCCTCTCTCTATGATTTTGCTTGTTCTTGGGTTTGCTTCTTCTAAAGATCTATTATCGAGATAGGCCGATCAGGATGTTCTTTTAGCCGTGGTGGCTAGGGGCTCATACCAGATCTACCAACGATGTTCAACACGTTCATAGAACGTGCCCTCGTGATTCATCTCGCAGATAGAGAGCGTCGTGACAGGACGTTACTCGTGTATGGCAATGATCCTCGGGAGTTTGACTGGAGGCTATGATTTAAAGATGCTTTCAATGAGATTCTCATCTTGCTTGCTTCACTGCCTTGCTTGGAACTACAACGTTTGCATGATCTAGGCGATCTAGATTGGTTATCTCTATGCTTTCTCTTGCTGCCTCTGACGTTCTTCGGATTGATCTCTAGTAGATTAGATTGATTCAAGTCTAAAGTGTTTCTTTGCTAGTTAGATTGGATCTTGTATCTTTAGTTCCACGGATTGATAAACCTTGGGGAATAATTTCTTGAGGGAAGAGCTACAATGATCAGTGCGCTTGCGGTGGATCTTGGCGTGCGTTTGCGCCGCCAACAAGCTTTTCTGGCGCCGTTGCCGGGGAACTAATGATCAAGTTCTAATTTAGCGATGCAATCGTAAATATTTTCCGACTTTTTCTTTATATTTGATCTATTTTTGACTCTTTTCTTTAGATTGGATCTGTTTTTTTATTTCGTTTTGATTTTTTAGATTAGATCTGTTCTAACTCTTTTGAAAATTCATCCACAGATTCATCTGACTTAGTTCACTAAACTTTTTCTTAGATCATGTATATACTTTTTCTTAGATCATGTATATACTTTTTCTTTTCACTAACCGCTAACAGGAGATGGATGGCTATCTCTCCAACAAACTGAAAAATTTTGTGGATGATTCAGAAAAACTTTACAGGCAAAGGAGACGCCAAGCACGACTGAAGAAACTGGAGTTGGGATATCCAAGCAAGACAGAGGAGTCGCCCTTAGAAAACACTCCACCGACAACACCGAAGGGAGAAGAATCGAACGACAAGATGGGAGACGAACCGCAACCGGAGCGTACCATTGGGGAACTGTTCATCCCAAGCATCACCGATCTGCCCCTCATTAACCTCAACAACATTGCAAAACCGTTCGAGATCAAGATCCCGACGCTGAGGATGGTGCAAGACTCGTCGTTCACTGGTAAAGAAGATGCTAATATTCATATTTAAGCTTTCACGCAACTATGCCTCACTTTCGACATGGAGGGGTGACTCAAGATCAGATGAGAGCAAGGCTCTTCCCATTCTCTTTGGAGAGGAAGGCACTACAGTTGTTCTACTCGCTATCACCAGACACGGTGCAGAACTGGGAGCGACTGATGATAGCGTTCTTGAAGGAGTACTACTCGCCAGGCAAGACACAGAATTTGCGCAACAAGATTCTTAACTTCACGCAATACCCGACGGAGACGATCGCAGAAACCTATGAGCGCTTCAATGACTACGTCCGAGCCGTGCCTCATCACAAGCTTGAAAAAGTAGACCTCGTTTAGAAGTTCTACCAGGACTGCAACCGACATCAAGAATCATCATCGATGCATCCGCCGGAGGTTCGATGATCGATCTCACCCCTACTCAAGCTTTCAAGTTATTCAAGAAGGTGGCCAACAATGATGCATGGGCATCATCTGGGCACCTAGTGCTAGCCCCGCAGACTGAGAACGCGAGAAGTGTGCTGCAAGTGGATCATGAACAACTGCCCAAAGGAAAGATCGATTCTCTCATGAGGAAGATTGAAAGGATGGAGATGGAGAAGAAACAAGCTCAAGATCTAAAGGCAGCCGAAGCTAAGTCAACATGTGAAGAGTGTGGCGAGTACGGCCACATCCAAAAGAACTGTCTAGAGGAAGCTAAAGTGCTCGACTACATCAAGAAAGGAGATTGGTACCCCCAATCCAACATCCGCTACGGACAAGGTGGACCTCAATTCAACGCAAGCTCTTCCATTTAGAATGCAGTGCCTCTACGTATGCAGTTGAAGGAATTCATAGAAGAGGAAGGCAAGGTGAATATGTCTACCACAAACAAGTTCAAGGCTATGGACAAGGCATTAGAGAGCATCGACGCGAGAGTTGCAGAGGTCGGGAGCTCGAACCACCAAGTGATCAACATGATGAAGATGATAGAGACACAGATGGCTCAGCTTGCCGGATGCCTACCAAGCAATGAAGCAAGACTGCCGGGACAGCCCATACTTCCAGAGACAGCCAAAGCTATTCAAACTTGCTCGCGAAGGGAAACTAAAGATCCAGAACTTCCAGCTGGAGCAAGAAAGCCTAAGCCAGCCGCTTGCTGGTGGCGCAAACGCACACCAAGATCCACCGCAAGCGCACAGATCAGTTGTAGCTTTTCCCTCAAGAGAGTACTCCCCCAAGGTTTATCAATCCGTGGAAACAAGGTCACAAACCCTAGATTAACTATGCATCAAGAAACATTGATGTAGTTGCAAGATGATTGTGAACATATGATCAAGCATAAACACATATGAACAAGAGGTAACTCATCTAGGATAAAGCCTAGCCTATGCATATGTTGTAGTTCTAGCTAGATTGGCAAGCAAAACCTGGTTCTCATTCAATGCATCTTTAAATCTCTACCCTCCGGTCTGACTCTCGAGGATCACCACCTTACACCGGTCAAACCCTGTCACGATGCTCCCTATCAGCGTAGTAAACACACAAGCACGAACACAAGTTCGTGTCATACTACTCGATAGATCCGGTATGCGCCTCTAGTCACCATGAGTACAAGAACACCCTATGTAATCTACGTCGACCATAGATTGAAATAAGCAAACTCAAGAGAGAATGAAATCACAGAAGGAGGCAAATGGATCGCAAGAGAATCGGAACTCATCTATTACTTCACCATGAATGATTGTACATCACAAGATCACAACCGTGGCCATACCTTCTTGTGACTCCTAGCTCCAGAACTCCGGCGTGATCTTCCTCGTAGGGTGATCCCGCTGGCTAGAGCCTAGCCTAAGCTAGCCTCTAGACAACTGCACGGCCCTCAGCTCTCCGTAGATGGATGTCCCTCAAGTTCCTCGGCTTCTGCTTCGAATGATGGGGTGCCGGCCGAAACATGAGATATTTATAGTCCTGGGAAACCCTAGGTCAAAAGGGAAGGTGAGACGGCCAAGGAAAGCCTTGGGCAGCGTGGCCAGAGGGGGCCTTGGCCGCGTGGCCTGGGCCATTCCTTGGCCCATTCATGCTCAACTTTCTGCCCAAGCTTCCTTGATGGTTCTGGAGTCTTCCTTTCTATGCATGTGGCCCCTGGACGTTGGTTGCTTCGAGATAAAATTGGCTCAAGATATCTTTCCATTTGAATTGCCTTCATCTCGAAGTAACTTGATTTTATCTTCATTTGTTTAGTCCTTAAGCAATCTTGGAGGTTGGCGAGCTGCATTCGGGCATGAGTGGTCTTCAATGTCCATGTTCATGGTACCTGGGCCTAGTAGGCCTGCTTCATCCGGGCTTCCGGCCTTCGCCTTTCGCTTGTCTCGAATTTAGCCCATATTCGTCTCTAATTTATCATTTATCCTGCATAAACCAAAATCCTCCAAAAACACATGCATATATGAAAACTTACCAATTATGAAGTATGATCAATAGTTTAGATATTAAATTCATGCAAATATCGAAGTTAAACAGGGGTAAAAGCGTGTCATTTAACAGCGCCAACAAAGCTGAGGCGGAGATGACCTCGAAGGAGAAGGAGAAGACGCCAGCTCAGGCGCCGGAGATCGACACGCTCGAGCCAGGGTTTGAGATGGTTGGAAGCGACATGAGGGTCCAACCGACGAAGCCACACTTCCACAAAGGTAAAATTGATGAAAACTTTGAGAAATTTGTTGAAGTGGTGTGCAGGTTGACCATCAGTATGCCGCTATTGGATGCTCTACAAGTCCCAACCTACTCTTGCTACTTCAAAGATATACATGCTCGCAAGTATGAGATGACACCGATGACTTTAGACTACATCAAGCTGACAGAGGAGTGCAGCGCAGCCATTGCTGAGAGGACTCCTAAGAAGAAGAGGGACCCGGGATGTCCAACCATCCCGTGTACCATCGGTGCGCTCACATTTGAGAGAGCACTCTGTGACCTTGGCGCAAGCGTGAGCATCATGCCGAAGGCCATGTTCGAGAAGTTACGTCTGCCAGAGCCAGAACCGACAACCATGTGTCTCGAGCTTGCAGACAAATCAGTTCGCTACCCCGAAGGGATCGCCGAATACGTGCCCATGATGATTGGGAATCACTTGGTCCCCATAGACTTTGTGATACTCGACGTGGGAGAAGGAGCCAAGGCGCCACTCATCCTTGGGAGGCTGCTCTTGAAGACCGCGGGGGCAAACATCGACGTCGGCAAGGGAGAGATCATGTTCGACATCAATGGAGTGAAGAGCACGTACAAGTTTCGTCCACAAGTTGAGGTATGTAACATGATTAGTGTTAAATATGTTCCGCCTCATAGCCACATCGTCAAGAGCCAAAGAAGGAAGCAAAGGAGGTGAAAGAAGTCGTTCATCCGTCAAGACCAAGGAAGAAGACCAGCCTGTGAAGACCAAAAAGATGATGAAGCCAAAGAATAAGCCTGCACCAAAGCCAAAGATCGTGCAGAAGTGGGTACCCAAGGGTGTAGCACCATCACCGAGTGCTGGCCAAAAGTGAAGAGAAGATGAAGAGTCTAGCTATAGACTAGAAACGAAGTGCTTTGCGGGAGGCAACCCGGTCGTCGAGTCAAGAATAAGCTACTGGGAGGACAACCCTGAATAAAAGTAAGTAAGTCACAGAATTTTCACTACGCAAGACATTGAACATTTGAACGATTTCCAGTTGAACATTTGAGGATTTTATTTGCTAAGAAAAACCAATGATCTGAGCCTTCCCATGATCTATTTGCTTCTTTGGACAAATTAGTTATATATGGATCCTTATGAACGAATTACACACACAACAGATTCACATTCAACATAATGTAAATATATACGTGCTAGATGTTCACAACAAACACAGAATCGAGCTACGTACCCATTCAAGATCAATATAATTCAGTTCATCACTTAACAGTTCATAACTAGATCGAGACTTCATCAAGAATTTACTAGGTAGCACTTTGATTTCATCACTAGAGAGTCTAATTTACATATACATAGTAGTGCACATATAACACAAATTAATCACAAATTGAACAAGCAGTTCATCTTACAACTAGTGGTAAGCATAATTAAGGAACGACAGTGCCTACCTAAATGGACCAAAATGGGCAATTCTTTCATAACGACACAATAATGTAATCCCACGGCGCTTACATTGCCGGATTACACCTCTATTGCAGTAGTGGAGCTCATCTCGGCACCACCGTCGCCGCTACCATCTTGGCCGACGTCATGGTCGAAAGAGACGCAGTGGCGCCTGGTAGAGGAGTCGCGGACCATATGTGTGACAGCATGAGCCAGATCCGTAACCAAGGCCGCCTCCGCGCGGCTACAGATCTAGCCCGTGCCTCCAATGCGGCTTGGCACTGCATGACGGAGGCGACCCAATCCGCGGCAGCGAGGGCAACAGGTGTCACCGCTTTCCGTGACTCCGCTGCGGATCCGGCAATGCGGCCACGTATCCGGTGGCGGTGAGTGGATATGGTTTGGTCGCTGTCGGAACGGTACAGCTTATTTATACCAGCGCCTCATTCTAAGCGGCGTACAATGCGCCGCTTATAATCAGGGTCTCATTCTAAGCAGCGTACAATGAGATGCTTAGAATGAGGACGTATTCTAAGCGGTGCAGTTTACGCCGCTTAGAATAGGTAATATAAAGTTTTAAAAAATAAAACAGAAGATGAAACAAAAAAGAAAATATCATTGTCATATTGTTCATCGTACTCCATACCAACTAGCAACTACTATCATCTGTTATTTTTTAATTATCTTTGGTAACAGTCGGTTCCAAATGGTCATTGCATACGGTTTTAGAACCATTTGTATTTGAATTTTTTGTGATACCAAATTATCAAAAATTATGCAAGGCTATCGCCACTGATGCATCTGCTTATTAGCACATACTAGCCATAAACCCGTGGATTTGCACGGGCTAGTTTGGAAAGGATTTTACTTTTCATAATTGTACCATATGTTTCTTATAGTACTATATAGCAAGTATGTGTGCATGCCAACTATTTTTTACATCATTAATTAGATAAAATGTTGTGTGTACAATAATACTACTTCTTGGTGGCTCCAAAGTTTTATAGTTCATCAAGGATGGTACAAAAGATTACCAACAAAGGGAAAAACCACATGGTAAATCTAATTTTATATATCATTTGTAATTTGACATTTTCCTTAATTGAGCTGAAAGGTTGTCACAGACTATGTCGTTGCAAGCCAAATTTTCAATAGTAGTATTATCCTCACTACGGGAGAAAGGACTTTCGGTCCCTCTCCCTTAGTACCAGCTCCAGGCAACAGTGGCAAAAATGTCAAGTTAGTATCGGCTGGTAATACCAGCCGGGTACTAACGTGCATCGTTGTCCCCACCCACCAACGGGCAGATGACACGTTAGTACCGTTGGTGTTACCAGCCGGTACTAACCTGACCGTGCCAAGTTAGTACCGGCTGGTAATACCGGCCGGTACTAAATGTCAAAGTTTAGTACCGGCTGGTAATACCAGCCGGTACTAACTTGGCACGGCTATATCAGCCCCTCTTCTTCCTCCCCGAGCTCAAACCGAGCTCGAGCTTCTTACTCTCTCCAAGGCTTGCTAGGGGGGAGTTTTGCCCATTTTTTTCAAAATTTGTGAGGAATTCACTCATCTAAGTGCGTCAAAGGTTAGCAACTTCATCCTCTCTTCTTTCACGGTGTTTATTTTTCGTTTTATGGTTTCTACATAGAGAAATTAGTGATTTTAGGATGTGAGAGAATGTGCATATTTTTTTTATTTGTAGATATGTACAATCGATTCGTTGAGTTTTAGAGAAAGTTTAGCAGATACTATGTATATGACATGTTTAGAGTAATTTTTTAAAGTTATTTTATAGTGACATTTGTACATATTATTAATTTAATTTTTTTAAATACGTCATGTCTTTTTATTTGTACATATTATTTGTATATTAATTTAAGATATGTGGAATTGACTTTTTCAATTTAGAGAAAGTGTTTACTAGATAGTTTGCATATGACACGTTTAGAGTTACTTTTTTCAAATTATTTTGCAGTGACATGTTATTATTCTGGTTTTTTAATTTTAATTAGAAATGTTATCTAATCTTTACTTCTAAGTTAATTTGTAAATGGTAATACATTTTAAAGAAAATGTTATTCTTTTGTTGAGAAATAAAAGGCTCGTAGTCATATCAATATGGCTTCCGCCGGAGGTAGTGGTACCAGTGATGGTGATCTCGTTCGTCACGTGGGAAGGGTAAACTCCAGTAGTACCTAATGAGAAATCGAAAAAACCAGGAGCTTGGGTGAAAGCACAACTTTCTTTCTTACAAAAGAAACAAGAAGAATGTGTTGCAAGGGGTGAGGAACCTGGTTTCGATCTTGAAGATCTGTTGCGACGCTACGCTCCATCACCACCAAACCAAGTTCCACCATCTGACGCACCAGGAAAAAATATATCAGAGCATCCTAAAGATGGTTGAAGATCTAGGCCGTGTTGCATGTTGGAAGTGGAGAAATTTATGTTTCTTTGAATAAATTATGTTTGTAATGTTTTATTTTTGAACCTTGATCGTGTTGCATCTTTGAAGTGGAGAAATTTATGTTGCTTTGAATAAATTATGTTTGTAATGTTTTATTTTTGAACCTTGATCGTGTTGCATGTTTGAAGTGGAGAAATTTATGTTGCTTTGAATAAATTATGTTTGTAATGTTTTATTTTTTGAACCTTGATCGTGTTGCATGTTTGAAGTGGAGAAATTTATGTTGCTTTGAATAAATTATGTTTGTAATGTTTTATTTTTGAACCTTGATCGTGTTGCATGTTCGAGTTTTGGAAATATATGTTTATGTTCAATAAATTGTGCAGATGGACCAGCAATGGATGTACGGCGGCCGAGCCACATCAGCGTGGATTAACGGCCTAGAATCTTTTCTCAAAGCAGGAGAGGCCAACAGATCACCAAAGGATTTATTGTTCTGTCCGTGCACTGTTTGCCAAAATATAAAGGAATACAAGAAATGGGATACTCTATGGTCCCATATTTATGATAGAGATTTCATGAGAAGCTACAACGTTTGGACCAAACATAGTGAACATGGAGTTATGATGGAAGATAATGAAGAAGATGATGATAACAATGACATTCCAGACTGGGCATTTCTTCATGAAGTTGGTGGCTTTCAAGATGAACCAATGGACGAGCGTGAAGCAAATGTTGCAGAAGAGGAGCCAGCAGAAGAGTTAGGTCAGGTGTTGCTTGATGCACATAAAGACAGTGAAACTGCAAAGGAGTAGAAGAAGTTTGAGAACATGTTGGAGGATCACCGAAAGCTATTGTACCCTAGTTGCAGACCTCAGCAGAAGAAGTTGGGTACAGCGCTGGAGATGCTGAAATGGAAGGCAACTAATGGTGTCACCGATAAGGGATTCAATGAGCTATTAACCATTGTAAAGAACATACTTCTTGAGGGTAACGAGCTCCCGTCGACAACATACGAAGCTAAAAAGATTGTTTGCCCACTAGGATTGGAGATACAGAAGATCCACGCATGTCCTAATGATTGTATCCTGTATCGCGGCAAGGAATATGAGAACTTGCAATCTTGTCCAATTTGCAAAGCAGTGCGGTATAAGATCAGGCGAGACGATCCAGGTGATGTTGACGGACAGCCAGTCAAGAAGAGAGTTCCTGCAAAGTTGTTGTGGTACTTCTCTATAATATCACGTCTAAAACGCTTGTTCAAGAACAAAGATAACTCTAAGTTGATGCGGTGGCACAAAGAAGATCGTAAGGAAGACGGTATGATGAGACACCCCGCAGATGGGGCCCAGTGGAGAAACCTTGACCGAGAGTACCCTGAATTTGATAAAGACCCAAGCAACATAAGATTTGGTCTTAGTACTGATGGGATGAATCCGTTCGGTGAGTTTGGCTGTAGTCATAGTACATGGCCTGTGCTGCTATGTATCTACAACCTTCCTCCTTGGTTGTGCATGAAGCGGAAGTTCATCATGATGCCGTTGCCTATAGAAGGGCCAAAATAACCTGGCAATGACATTGATGTGTTCCTGCAACCCTTGATTGATGATCTCTTACTGCTATGGAAGGAAGAAGGCATACAGGTTTGGGATGAGTATAAACAGGAATCTTTCGACCTCCGAGCTTTGCTTTTGTAACCATCAATGATTGGCTTGCACTTGCAAAACTGTCGGGACAATCGAACATGGGATACTGCGCCTGCACCCACTGTCTAGAAGATACAGATAGCGTTTATTTGAAACATTCTAAGAAATGCATATACATGGGCCATCGCCGATTCCTAAGAAAAGAAGGTAAACATTTACAAGGACAGTCCGAAACTCGTCCTAAGCCTTTGTTTCGTAATGGAAAGCGTGTGTTTTCGATGATCAAGGACGTGAAGATGGTATTTGGAAAGGGTCACGGTAGCCAACCTGTTGCTAAGGATGACCATGGACATGCTCCAATGTGGAAGAAAAAGTCTATATTGTGGAACCTACCTTATTGACAAGTCTTACAGGTTCGCAACGCAATTGATGTGATGCATCTGTCGAAGAATCTTTGCGTGAACATACTAGGCTTCCTAGGAGTGCATGGTAAGAAGTCTAAAGACACAATGGCAGCAAGACGCGACATGCATGAGCTGACACAACGACAAGGCTTGGAACCCGAAAAGAGAGACAAAGGACGTCACTATTTGAATCCTGCCAGCTACAATCTCAGCAAAGAGGAGAAGGAAAGTATGTTTGCTTGCTTGAATAGTATCAAGGCCCCGACAGAATACTCCTCGAATATACAAGGCATAATAAACGTGAAGGAGAAGAAAATCCTAAACTTGAAGTCCCATGACTGCCACGTCCTGATGACACAATTACTTCCTGTTGTATTGAGGGGTGTTCTACCGGAGAATGTAAGGTTGACAATCGTAAAGCTTTGTGCGTTCATGAATGAAGTTTCACAGAAGGCCATAAATCTAAATAAT
This sequence comes from Urochloa ruziziensis, assembly GCA_015476505.1. Lineage (NCBI taxonomy): Eukaryota > Viridiplantae > Streptophyta > Magnoliopsida > Poales > Poaceae > Urochloa > Urochloa ruziziensis. Next base: position 26,476,234 of record CM027124.1, read on the forward strand.
CTGATAAAGCTACAGAAAGACATTGTCGAATGCCTTGTAAGCTTTGAGATGATCTTCCCACCTTCCGTCTTCAACATAATGACACAGCTGCTGGTTCATATTGTGAATGAAATTGCTATCTTGGGTCCTATTTTTCTACACAATATGTTTCCTTTTGAGAGGTTCATGGGAGTCTTGAAGAAGTACGTTCGCAACCGTTCACGGCCAGAAGGATGCATTGCCAAGGGCTATGTAACAGAGGAGGTCATTGACTTTTGCGTTGACTTTATTCCTGACCTCGATCCGATTGGGCTCCCGGTTTTACACCATGAGGGGCGACTGAAGGGAAAAGGCACACTGGGAAAGAAATCTGTTATGGACATCCCGTATAGTGAAATTAGCAAAGCAAACTTCACGGTTCTTATGAATTCATCCAAGGTGGCTCCGTATATTGACGAGCACATGAATATTTTACGGTCCGCAAATCCGGAGAAAAATCTTGGTTGGATTACACGGCAACATATAAAAACTTTTGAAGACTGGTTCAGGAGAAAATTATTGGGGAATGACATAGTTGATCAAGAAGTTCAGTGGCTGGCTAGAGGACCATCGAACACAGTCCATCGATACCAAGGGTACGAAATCAATGGGTATACATTTTACACAACAACTCAAGACAAAAAAGTACCAACCAAAATAGTGGTGTCCATATGTGTGTAGGAAACAGTATTGAGAAAAAAGACAACTATTGTGGTGTCATAGAGGAGATATGGGAGCTTGAATATGGACCCATAGTCGTGCCTGTGTTTCGTTGCCAATGGGTGGCTGGAGGAGCCGTAATCAAGGACCGGTATGGGATGACCACAGTGGACCTTCTGAAAACTGGATATAAAGATGATCCATTCGTTCTAGCCAAAGATGTGACACAAGTGTTCTGTGTGAAGGACATGTCAAGCAAACCGAAGAAAAAAACCACTGATAAGTCACAAAACAAGCCTGAAAATAAGTCAAAAGATGAGCCGAAACGGCACATAGTTCTTCCAGGTAAAAGAAAAGTTGGTAGTGCAGAACGAGGAACGTCCAAATGAATCAACAGATCCGATGACCATGGCTGGGATGATAATTCTAACAAATTTGACAAAGGCTCAGTTGTTAGGGAATGCCGTACTAGAAAAAAAAGGTCGAAAGAAGTTTGTACTAGGTGAGCCTCTCATATGGCCAGAGTTATTACCGTATCTACAAACGAGAATGGCCGCGTTGCACAAGTGGTATATGATCCATTCTAAAAACGGAATCTTGGCGTTCCCAGCTCGGATAAGAGACGATCATTTTTGGCGGGGAAATGGCCAGGTATGGGTCGAGTTTGAGGCACTTTATGATTTGTACCATCAAGATGCCCTTCACAAGTGCCTCATGAGTGTATGGTGCATGTAAGTGTTTCTGCTCGTCTTATTATTTTATTTTTAATCGTTCCTTGTTTGTTGACTAATCCTTGATTTTGTGGTTTTATTTTTCCGTAGGCAAAATATTAAAATTGCCTCCAAAGAAACTTCCATAATATCGGTTTCCTGGACCCTGATGTTATACACGAGGAAACCGTCGCATCACGTTCTTGTCAAGTGGTCGACATTATATATAGAGGCCTGCGTAAGCAAAGCATGTGTCCATTCATTCTGTTGCCATACAATCATCAGTGAGTCTTTCGTCACTTTTTCAATACCATCAGAATAATGCTAATTAATAACTTTTATAATCAACATTAATTGGTTGGTTTTGTGAATGTATATGAAAAGCTTTCACTGGATACTCTTTGCTATTGAGATTGAAACCCACACGGTCTGGATCTATGACTCGTTGAGGCAAGATAGATCCATACACCAAAACCTCATCAACCTGATCAACAAGGCGTAGGCTCGCTTCTTCGAAAAACACTTAAAAATAAACTCGACCCTCTTCGATCTAGGAGTGACCAAACGGTATGAATAGATTCTTACCTCTTTTGTCATTTGAAATAAACATTTAATTATTCTATGCCATAACTCATTTCTCTATAGTTCATGAGACAGGAACAAGGTAACAACTTGTGTGGTTACTACGTATGCGAGTGGATCGATAACTTTGTAAGTGAAAAGGGACAAATGTCGGCAGAAGCATTCGCGGTACGTGAGCACAATCAATTCTGCTAATTAATTTTAATTTATTATTGTTTTATTCTCACGTTTATATCTGGAAATGTTTAGAGTAATTTATTATTGTTTCATTCTAACGTTTATATGTAGTTTTTTAAAATTATTTCTTTAAAATGTTACAGAAATGGTCCATGAAAGAAGATCTCATCGAAGTCGCTCGGGTCAGGGCAAATCAAGGATCTATGTGCGGATTCCTGCTCGATGAAGTCATCGATAAAAACGGAGAATTCTATGGCGATCCCTACGAAAGCGTCGCAGCAGCTGATTTCGAGGCTGGCATACAAGTGTAATTTATAATATCTAGAATAAAACATGTATTTTGTTGGATCTTTCAAGTATTAGTAGTAAACTCTATAAATGTATGTATGTATATATATATATAATATTAATGCGATATCGTCGTAATATAAACACGTGCAATGTAGTAGTACAGGTACGTATAGTCGCATTCGGTATAAGTACGCATGCAAATACGCATAAAACCAAAAAGAATAGAAAAGGAAACAAATAAACGAAAAAAAAGAGGTTAGTACCGGCCGGTACTAAACCGCCCGCCAGGCCCCGTGCGTGGTGTGGCGGGTTAGTACCGACTGGTGATACCAGCCGGTACTAACCGGCGCACATTAGTACCGGCTAGCTGCGACTGGTACTAACGTGCGCCACGTTAGTACCGGACCTTTAGTACCGGTCACAGCGACCGGTACTAAGCGGTCCTGTGACCGGTACTAAAGGCCAATTTTCCCGCAGTGCCTGCCACTCTTCAAAAGTTCAATAGTAGAATTATCCTGAAAAGTTTTTCACTGACTGTGGTGCAAACCAAATTTTCAACAATTATAATGACATAACACGCATAGATCCAGAATATTACTCCGTATTTGTTTGCAAATCCACCAGGTTATATATTGGAAAATTACAGGGTCCTCCATGATCACATTGTTCTTGAGCTAATTTCAATATATCGAGCAAGTGGAAGTAACAGATACTCCGATGTTCCTCGCCAAAAATATATATATATATATATATATATATATATATATATATATATATATATATATATATATATATACTCCGATGCTAATTACTTTTCAGAGGATCTTCTTGATTTCCTGGGTTTGTCTCCATTCCACCAATTCTTTCGGTGCAGCTGTTTGGACTCGGTGCACCTTGTTGAAGAAGTGGCGGCATCCATGATGTTGACCGGTGGCATGCGAATTCACCATCAATATGCTGGAGCACTGCAGACTGCGAGATGTACGTTTCGGATGCATTGCGACAGATCTCGGTCATGGATCTTTCATAGATACGTTGATGACCCCTGCGATCATGAATTTGGTCATCTGTGCCACGGCGATGGAGGAAGCGGCTAACGCTCGCCTAGCATAGGAGGGTAACGGTTTGCAGTACATGGTCATTTGTGCCGTAGCATGGATCTGTTAGAGAACTAAGCAATAATCGGCACATTTTAATTCCAAAATTCAGCAAATAATTCACGACCAAAAGGAGTGAAAACGTGATTGCAGGGCATGTGCTTGTGTTCATGATTAACACACTATAAAACATGAACAACATAAAGAACCAGACGTGTTAAGGATGTACCCAGGGACGGGTCCGTTGCCGGAAGCACTGGATGCGTCGTTACCAGCTAGATTAACCATGTTAATTGTAGACTGGCCTCAACCGAAGTTGTCGTACAAGTTGATGTAGCGAAGACCTTGGTGCAGTGCAGATGGCCGTCGGGATGTAGTCGCGCTGTTCACTTGGGGAAAACAGGTACGGTTGCCGGGAAGTAGTCAATTGCAGGAACCGAAGGTGAAGAGGTGAGCAGTCGCGCACTTGTTGCGCTACCCAAAAACCTGATTGTCTCGCTATACCGAGGCATGAACTCTAGCTTGGAAGGTTTCAGAGGCTCTGCTCTTCCAACAGCCTGTGCTCACACGAAGTGGAATGGAGATCTTGGAAGAGTGCAGCAGCAACAAAAATATAGAAGATGCTAGAAGGAGATGAGAGGACGCAGTTACTACTCTCCATCAACACTAGTAACTGACACACCCTTTACACCGGTAACTGAAGCTCGTTTGCACGGCTATTAGGGCTAGTAACTGGTACACTCAATTGCACAACTATTAGGACTAGTAACTCATACACTCAATTGCACAACTATTAGCAGTAGCACTCAGTTAGTGTCACAAGGTGCAAAACCAGGCAATGCTCCGCACGGCACGGAACGCACGCACACACGTTCGTCACATCCGACCGGCCGAGCCGAGCGAACGAGCGCGTGTGTGTGGCAATCTGGTACTCCTCATTCTACTTCACAAGGCGTGTGTGTGGCAATCTTGTACTCCTCGTTCTACTTCACAAGGGATGCACATAGTGTCCACCATTTAAGTTGATTTCATTCCCTCTTAATTAACCATATGGGTTTAACTATCTTAACCACCATTTGGTAACCTCTAGCATTGATTGTGGGCCTGAATTATTATTGATTTAATTGCTTTGGAAATGGGCTAAGCCCAATTAAATCCAACAATTATCCCACTAATATTTCACGGCTCTCGAGAAATGCTCTCATATTTAATTGCTATTTTGATGTACCAACCTCGGTGGAGAATGTTAAGTTAAAGTTCCACTCAGAGTAGTGGCTACACTTGTCCACAACTGATCAATGGACTATGCCTTGAATTGACAGTTTTGTGCGAACAAGCTTGACCAAAATTCCTTGTTAGTATTGGGCTGCTATATGCATCCCCGCGGTTTGGAGCGTATGAAAAAAGTCATACTCCGAGCCTTTCATTAGTATCTAGAGATTACCCCAATCTCATAGACTGTGACTAGCAGTCAACTCATATAGGTGCAATCATTGAAGATGTTATGTAGGCCAACATCTTTATTCCAAATAATCACTCGGATTACATTAAGGTTTTACCCAACCTGCCATACAGAATAGAAGAGAAATGCACCTTCTCTGGAATGAGCCTTATTCAAAGGTCCTCTTCTCATAGTTGAACAATAGTTTGTTTCACCATTCTTATTTCACGGGATCTCCGATCACATAGAACAGGTTACCACTACTGATCAACTTTTATGGGTCTTAAGCCCAATTCCATAGATGCATTATCTAGCACATTGCGTGAAAGACCCTTTGTGAATTGGTCTGCCAGATTCTTAGCCGTTTGAACATAGTCCATGGCTATCAGTCCAGAGTTTCTCAATTTTCTGACAGACTTCAACCGCCTCTTTACATGCCTCGAAGACTTCATGTTGTCCTTAGAACTATTCACCTTAACAATTATCGTCTGATTGTCACAGTTCATTAGAATAGCCGGTATTGTTTTCTCAACTACCGGTAAATCCATTAGGAGTTCACGAAGCCACTTAGCCTCAACAGTGGCGGTATCTAATGCTGTGAGTTCTGCTTCCATAGTTGACCTTATTAAGATGGTCTGCTTGCAAGACTTCTAAAAAACAACTCCACCTCCAATTGTGAACACATATCCACATGTGGCTTTAATCTCATCAGCATCAGAGACCCATTTTGAGTCACTATATCCCTCTAGTACCCTAGGGTATCCAGAATAGTGAATCCCATAGTCCATTGTACCTATTAGATAGTGCATTACTCTTCCAAGAGCATACCAATGTTCATCTCCCGGATTTGAAACAAACCGGCTCAATTTGCTCACAACAAATGAGATGCTAGGCCTCGTAGCACTAGCTAAGTACATCAATGAACCAATTATCTGAGAGTATCTCAACTGATCTCTCATTATCCTTTTATGCTAGCATCATAAGGCGCTGAAGCAGGTTTGAGTCACTATAACCAAAGTGACTCAAAATCTTTTCCACATAGTGAGACTGTGTAAGGGTCACCCCACCATTGCCTTCTCTTACTAGCTTAATGTTAAGGATCTCCTCTTCCAACTCTCCATTCAGGAAAGCTGTCTTAACATCCATCTAATGAACGAGAAGACCATGAGAGGCAGCCAAGGAGAGTAACACTCGAATTGTGGTCAATCAAGCAACTGGTGAATATGTATCAAAGAAATCTTTTCCTTTCTTGCCTTGTACTTTTCGATCCTACCATCTGGCCTAAGCTTTTTCTTAAACATCCATTGCACCCTACAGGTTTGCACCCATAGGAACGTTCCACGACTTCCCAAGTACCATTAGACATGATAGAATCCATCTCGCTCCTTACTTCTTCCTTCCAATAGTCAGCATCAGGAGATGAATATGCCTCTTTAATGGTCTTAGGTGTGTCTTCCATGAGGTATACTATGAAATCATCACCACAACACTTTGTAGTGCTTTGTCTCTTGCTCCTTCTAGGAGCTTCATTGTCATCCTCCTTATTGTTTTCCACATATGTTTGTTCAGTGTGTTCTATCAAATCAGCAGGTTCTTTATAAAAGACAGATCTTGACTAGATGTGCTAGCTTCCTCTCTCATAAGAAATATGTTTTCAAAAAATTGTAGCATCTCTGGACTCCATGATTGTGCCAACATAAATGTTAGGTACTCCAGATTTTACTATTAAAAATCTTTAACCCACGCTATGAAGAGCATAACCAAGAAAGACACCATCCACAGTTTTCGGTCCGAGCTTACGCTTCTTGATTATTGCCACATTCACCTTTGCCAAACAACCCCAAGTCCGTAAGTAAGAAAGTGATAGTCTTTTGTTTTCCCATTCCTCAAATGGTGTTTTATCTTTGTTCTTAGTAGGAACACGATTCAGGACATGACATGCAGTCAATATAGCCTCACCACACCATTCCTTGGAAAGCCCCGCTGTGTCTAACATGGCATTAACCAAATCAGTTAGAGTGTGGTTCTTTCTTTCGGCCACCCCATTTGATTGAGGTGAGTAGGGAGGCGTCCTCTCATGAATTATGCCTTGTTCCTCACAGAACAAAGTAAAAGCATTAGAAAAGTACTCTCCACCACGATCTGACCCTGAACGTTCGATCTTTCTCTCAAGTTTGTTTTCTACTTCAGCTTTATAGACTTGGAAATAGTGTAATGCTTTGACTTTAGATTTCAACAAGTAAATATAGCAAAATCTAATGCAATCATCTATTAAGGTCATGAAATACGTTTTACCACCATTTGTCAATACACCATTCATTTCGTAGAAATCAGAATGAACGAGTTGTAGATGTGCCAAGTTTCTCGCCTTTGCAGCCATGTGAGGCTTGCGAGTTTGTTTAGATTCAACACATGCATGGCACTTTGAACCTTTGACTGAAGTGAATTTAGGAATTAAACTCAGATCTGCTGGCCGCATCACACAACCAAAGTTAACATGACAAAGTCAAGGATGCCAAACACTAGACTCATCATTAACATTAACCACATGGTTCACAATATCATTACACTCATCAGGCAAAGAAAAGTGGAACAAGCCTCCGCTGTCATATCCTTTACCAACAAAAGTTCCACACTTTGAAAGTACACTTTATTGGATTCAAAGACTAATTTAAAACCATCTCTACATAGTAGAGACCCGCTGACTAAATTCTTCTTGACTGTAGGGACATGTTGCACGTTCTTCAACCGCACGATCTTTCCCGAAGTAAGCTTCAGATCGACCGTACCATCACCAAGAACACACGCATGCGACCCGTTTCCCATCAACACGGAGGCAGTCCCACTGACCTGAGAAGAAGAAAAATAGAGAAACATCAGCACACACATGAATATTAGCTCCTGTATCAATCCACCATTCAGATGAACTACAAACTGAAAGAACTGTAGGTAAATAATTACCGTACCCTGATGTTCCCACAGGTGTCTCGCCAATGACCATGTTTACTGTTTTTGTAGCGCCTTTGCGCTGTGGGCAGTTTCCAGCAAAGTGTCCAGGTTCAGCGCACACATAGCAGTTACCATCATTCTTCTTCTTCTTCTTCTTCTTAAAGGTGGTTGTCTGCTTAGTCTTTGCTACATTTTCAGGCTTGTTGTTCTTCTTCTTGCCATGGAAGTTGCTGAAATTATTTTTCTTCTGCACAAAATTTGCGCTAGAAGCTCCAACAATTCCTTTACCACAATTGTCTTTCGCCCTCGCCTTCTCTTCAACATCCAAAGAGCCAATCAGATCGGCAACACTGAACAATTGTCTCTTATGTTTTAGAGAGGTGGCAAAATTCCTCCAAGAAGGTGGTAACTTGGAAATAATACTTCCAGCCACAAACTTGTCAGGCAATTCGCATTTAAAACCTCCGAGTTCCTTTGCAAGCGTATGTATCTCATGAGCTTGTTCTACTACAAGAAGGTCATCAACCATCCTTAGTCATTGAACCTCTCCATGACATACAATTCGCTCCCAGCATCGGAAGCACCGAAATTGGCATCAAGTGGATCCCACAGCTCTTTACCAGTTGCCTTGGACAGATAAAATTCACCAGATGATCTGCAAGAACGGAAATCACGGCGCCCAGAAACAGGTTGTCGGCAGCCACGAAAGCTTGCTGCTCCTCTGGAGTAAACTGTTCGGGCTTCCCCTGCGCAACGTGAATAATGTTCATGGCAGCGAAACAGAGAAGCATCTTATTGTACCAACACTTGTAATTTGAACAATCGAACACATTTGGTCTAATTGATGCAGCAAAACCAGTAACCGAAAGCCTAGCATATTCAGGTTTTTGGATTGTTAGAGAACTAAGCAATAATCAGCACATTTTAATTCCAAAATTCAGCAAATAATTCACAATCAAAAGGAGTGAAAACATGATAGCAGGGCATGTGCTTGTGTTCATGATTAACACACTATAAAACATGAACAACATAAAGAACCAGATAAGTTTTAGGATGTACCCAGGGACGGGTCCAGCTAGATTAACCATGTTAATCGTGGACTGGCCTCAACCGAAGTTGTCGTACAAGTTGATGCAGCGAAGACCTTGGTGCAGTGCAGATGGCCGTCGGGATGTAGTTGCGTTGTTCACTTGGGGAACATAGGTACGATCGTCGGGAAACAGTCGATCGCAGGAACCGAAGGTGAAGAGGTGAGCAGTCGCGCACTTGTTTTGTTGCACTACCCAAAAACCTAGGACCAGTAATTGATACACTCAATTGCACAACTATTAGCACTAACACTCGCGCCGCGCCGCGTCGCGTGGCACGCATGCACGCGCGTGTGGCAATCCGGTACTCCTCGTTCAATTTCACAAAGGGTGCACATAGAGTCCACCATTTACTGAAGCTGTTTTAATTTGACCCGATTGCTTTGAAAATTTAAAATGCATATATATTGGAAGTTGAAGCGCGGACGTGTTCATCTTGCAATACATGTTGAAGCAGTCGTACGCGTGTGAAACTGATCAAGTATCTTCCTCAGCTTGCGATACAAGCTGATTGCAATCTCGCTCTTCTCCTTTGCCTATAAATAAAGCCCTCAAGGGTCTATCTTTCTCACACCATACCCAGCAGCATGGCGTAAAGAATAGATCTCGTAGACAGAAAGCTCTTGCTTCTTGACTCCATAGCCTCATCACCTTCGTTTTCTCATCGCTAAGAGAATTCTCGTGATAGGGTTGGGTTCCTACCCCTTATTCAGTTTGCCTTTTGTGAAACTAGGAGGTGTAATCGCTAGGAGAATCCTCGTGATGACCTTCACCGCGCTCTCCCGAGAGGCAACTGATCAACTTGTACCCTTTCTTTGTAACAATCGTTGTGTAATCAGTCGTCTTTCATCAATAAAGAGTTAGATATATCATATTTTTTCTTTTTTTTTACAATTTTTATGGACTCGTTATAAGCGTTGTGCTATCAGCCGCTTAGAATAATCAAACCAGGGACACGTGTCCTCCAACCGCTTCATCTTGCACATACGTGTTCTCCAGCCGCTTCATCTTGCATGAGAAGTTGATAGGTGTGGGCTCTATTTTAGGTTATAATGGCAGAGGTGGATAATTTATACTTAAATATATGGGGTTATTTTAGGTTAATTGTTCGTAATGGCAGGTGGGTAATTTTGGAGTGTCCATGCAGGATCCTAGGTGGTTTCACGTGGATGCTTTAATTTTTTTTCTATTTTCTAGAGTGTCCACCTAGAATCCTACGTGACTTCACGTGCAGGTTTTAAAAGAAGCCTCCAATTGGTAATAGTAAGATGGTATCGTGCAGTTCTAGCTAGCCTGCCTATAGATCCTAGTCAAGCACTGCTAGCTAGCTAAGTGCTGACCATCTTAAGTTGGTAAGGAACTAGCCGTGAACCCGTGCATTCGCACGGGCTAGTTTGTAACACTAACACAGACCCTTAATATCAGACGTTATAATGGCTGGATTATATAGCATGCACATGCACATATGTGTAAAATCTCTAGGATCTTTGTAGCTCAAGAACAGAACCACCAGAACATGATTTGGTCATACCTTGGTCATTAGGGCCTCCTTTGTTCTTGTGTTTTGGACGTGGTGATGGTCCTTCCCTGTGTTGACAGTGCTTAGAATGGATTGGGCATCATGGGCAGGGGTTCTGGGAGAGCCAAAAGCCTCTCTTCTAAAGGGTTCTGCCCTTTTATTTATAGCACTGCACACAGGGGGGACAGCACCATTGTAGGGGTTTCTAGGACCCTCCAATCAAGGGTCACAAGTTCAATTTGAACTTGACTTAGTACATGCTTATCTTTAGATGTCATTATCTTAATGATGACATCATCACCGACATCACTGCCGACATGATCAACCCAACATTCTCCCCCTTGATCATAAGGCTAAACTTATAAGTCCATTTCTCAATGGAATGGCATGTCGAGATAAAAGGATTACAATGGTCAATCATGCCGAAGAACCCAGATACTACAACATGTCACCCATTTCAAAATGAACTTCTTTAAAACCTTAGGAGCTCCATGAACTTATACTTAGTTAAAACTTATGAGTCCATTTCATGCTGAAACTTGTACAGAGACAATAAATTACAACAGTCAATTAAGTACCGTTGAATCAATTGTCTACAGTACATCATTTCAACATAAAATGAGCCCGTCTTAGGCATGTGGGGAGACGGTGCCATTAAAGTCCCAGAGTGCAGTTGGTTTTCTTATTTATACATATATTCTTATAAATCTTATGTGCGCACTTCAAAAATAGAAAACCAATATATTTCCAGAATCATGACTTTGTCCCTGAATAATAGGCTGCCATTTAATTCTTATGCCGGCAACATTAGAAAGGTAGGTCTCTTAAGCTATGACGCTCAGTACTTATATCTTAGCGCTTAGAACTTAAACTTTATATACTGAGCATCAAACTAATAGCTTAACATTTATGTCTTCAGTACATCATCAAGGCCTTGAACATATGATGTTTGATTCTGGATTTAATCTTTCACAATGTCAAGGGTCTGGCAATACCCTTTGACATGTTACTCGAAAAGAAACTGCACTCTTTTCATAATGAGTTTCGGGATAAATTACTTAAAAGATTCCTTATTCTCTTTAAAATAATATGGATTAGGGACATAAATCCATATCTTAAATCATTTTTTGGATTGAAACATGCCACAACTTAATTTGCATCAATGACGATGCCATAAGAAAATCGGGTGAAGCCACTCCACAATATGGCTCCGCCTTAAGTGTGCAACCCTTTTGTGGATATTAGTGCACCTTGTTTAAAACATTATTGTCTGAATACCCCATAACTTGGTGGTTTCCAGACTTCTTAAATGCGGGCATGTAATCCATCAGTGTTATATGTATAACACAAAATTACTTTAGTACTTATGCCAATATGGCAAAAGTGTTTATAATGGTTTCCAAGTGGTCCAACCCTGGACTTATGTTTGCCAGAAATCCCGGTTACTAAATATTAAAGGGCATTTCATAATTTTATGCTTACATTACTTATGTCTGCCATGACATAAGAAAACTTAATGCCCTTAATGAGAGTAAACATAACCTTTGGGATAAACTTAAGTACTCCCATTTCATGGACCAATCTTGGTGAATCTTAATTTCTTGAGAATCATAAGATGCTTCACCAAGAATAATCTTAATTCCCTGAAGAAAACTTAGTTCTTATATATACAGTATCCCTACTGTTTATAGTCAACAAATTGCTGACTAATTTGAATTTCTTAACTTTATTTCATTATTCAAAATACTTATGCCCTCAAAACATAATGAGCAGTAAATACCACTCTTCTTCTTTAACATTAGTATCATAATTAATTTCCTTTACATGAAAACCCTTTTCTAAAGAATATTAGATGAACCATTACATTATTTCTCTTTGAAATCATATTATACATTTACTTCATTAGAAAGAAAACTTACTTAATCAACATAATCATTAAGTGACTTGATTAAACTTTAACTAATGAAAAGAAAACAGATAGACCTTATATATCTTACTTAAGGGAACAATTACGGTGGAGCTCATCATTAACTAATGCTAATAGCATAACTAAATTTAAAGCATTAGCAATAAACTAATCATTCTTAATTATCCCTTCCTTCGGTGCTTCTTTTCAAGCAATAAACTAGTAAGGCCAGGTACTAAATGAAACAATTTCCACATATGCATAGATCCCCTTATTGTAGCATAATGTATGGTGGAAGTAAAACTCACTTAATTTCCTTATATATATATATATTCATAATTCTTAACTTGCTTAGTGTTATATTCATAAAACATCATTTATATAAAGGAAAAAGTGAAATATATATAAAATTTATATATATATATACATAGGCGTACCTGATAACTTGATAAGGTATTTCACCTTGATGGGAAGTTCATCTCTCCCCCTCGAAATGTGGACTAAACGTTAGTGCCACATTTCGATGGAACTTCATAACATATATTTCGTTATTGTGACGGAGGATATCTTAATTTTGTGCTAGTGGAAGAAAATATCCAATAGCCTAATGTTAACCTCCATTCCACATTTTGCCTTATTTATAAGTCTTCACCTTAAACGTTCTCATTCATGAGGCCATAATATCATTATACTTATAATACCTTATCTTGCTTCTTGCCAATCTTTCTTAAGAGCTCAAAATCCATTTGAACTTCAGTCATAATATTTTTCTTTTATGATTGGCAACATAATAAAATGAACTCAAATAATCCTCATAATTCTTTATATCTTAGTTTTATTATTGTGATCTTTAGGCTCCGAGAATTACTTCTCCATTATTGCCAGGTGAACCTTAACATAATTGAATCAAGGGATTTGCTCCCCCAGATCCTTAACTAGCATTTGTCATAAGAGACATTTCTTTAGGTTGCTCCCATTAGATATTGACAAGCAAGGAAAATATTAGATTGTCAATAGTACCTTAATCATTAAAACTTCTCTAGTAGGAACTTATTGCGTTTAACCACGCAATCATTATTAACGACCTCATGATCAATGTGCACTTATGCACTTATTCTGTTTCTTATTGAGGGCACTTAAAACAGCCAAACGACTTATGGCTGACTTTAAAATATCATGATGGGGATACTTAACTTATAATCTTAATAAGACTTAATGATTCTACTTTGCATCACCTTTGGGCAGAAAACAAATAGAACTTAACATAAAAATAAACACTTAATAATATTTTATCTTATTGTTATAGTCACAAAATTTCTTATGCAAATATTAATTCTCAGGGAATATCACATGAACATAATTAGTTCTGGTCTCACTTGAGATTCGGAAACTTAACTGATCTGGGAATTAAATAATGACACATGACTATAAACAACTTTAGTCATAATGCATTCATAAGTCATATGTATAATAATAAAACTTATCAAATCTCAAGAACATTTTAATCAGAGGCACTTAGTTGCGGAAGCATAAACATTAGTTGCTAATGTTCACTTATGGTTTCTCAAACCTTTCCTTTAGCATAATTTCCTAATTTTACATCAATTATTTTGTATCCTTATAAGAAAAATCCATAAGCCATTTATGCATTAAGATTTTCCCAGATCATTAACTTCTTTCATTGATCCGATCCACATCAGCTTTGGCCAGAAGTGGATAGGAACAACAAAATACTGTGAACAAGTATTTATTAATCAGTTTTGGCCAGAATAACAAATACAAGTCACACTTTAGTTGTCTTTTAGCTTCTTTTACTGATCTAGCCCACATCAGCTTTGGCCAGAAATGGACTAGAGCAGCAAAATTTTGTGGTCGAATATTCATCAATCAGCTTTGGCCAGAATGACAAGTATAAGCCACACTTAATTAAGATTACATGTCTCCATGTACTTCTTTTATTGAACTAGTCCACAACAGCTTTGGCCAGATATGGACAAGAACAATAAAATTTTGTGGACAAGTATTTATCAATCAGCTTTGGCCAGAATGATAGATACAAGCCACACTTATGTATTTGAGACATGTTTAATGAAATAAACCTTTAATATGCATGGCTTATGGACATAAAATTCTTTATCAATGGATAATTAATTATGACAATCCATGTTTGGAAAGTCAACATCAGAAGTAATGCCCAAAACTTAATTACAATTATGGTCAAGACTTCTCATCAAAACCATCTTTATCTGAGACTAATTTAAATCATAAAAGGGACACTTAATTTTCTTAGCATTAACCACTGATTAAAAAATATGTGAAGCACATTAATCCCAAAAGCATTATTCAAAGAGTATCTCATTTTGGACAACACATAATGAACTAACCACAATTTGGGCTAACTTTGCCATTAATATTCATAAGAGGATTTAAAACTTGAGAGCCCACAAACATAAACTTTATTGCCAACTAAAAGGATGTATAGGCTCACCATAATATTAATAAAACATTATAACATAATTTAGAAAACCATAACATAATATTATTATTCTTTATACAAAAGTCATTAATAGCCTAATAACTTTAATATTCATAATGAAACCTTTCCTTAAATTAAAAAAACATGCTTGATTAAGCTTAAGAAATTTTAATCACATTAAGGAATCATGTCTTAATTGAATATCATGACATTGTCAGGCTTAAAGCATAATAAATAACATTATAAGAATGAATAAAGTACTAACATAATAAGCCCAAAACAATATATTACTTTAGCTTAATGACCATGACTATTTTGATTCATTACTTTACTGTGATACATTAAAGACTAAAGGAAACTTAATAACACAATGTTTAACTGTTATTAAGATCTGGCCCATTACTTTCCTCCCAAAACTATGTGGCCCATTTATCAAATTAATGAGGAAAACACTCAAATTTTCAGCACATAACATGTCTACTCGTTATTTATTTTATTTATTTATTATTTGCTAACACATAATAACATATCTCATGACAACCATAATTATAATCCTTAGGGATAAAACAATATTTATGGTCTAAATATGAACATCATTATTTTAGCCCATCACTAATTTCAGCCCAGTACTATGCGGCCCGTTACTATGCAGCCCAGCTAATAAATAAAAGAAAAAACATTAAAGATTTCTCAATTTGGGCCGCTATCTCGAGCTGGGACGTTTCCGGCCCGGCCTGTTAACCGCCCGCCGCCTCCCCCACGGGCTCCAGGCCCAACAACCTGGGCCTGGGCCGTGAAAGCGGCGAGGCGCGCCGGCCTGCCAGGCCTGCGGGGCGGACTCCCGCCGCTGGCCGTCGGATCCGATCCGACGGCTCACGTCGCGCCGGGCCCCGTATAAAAGGCCGCGCGTCGGCCGGCCCCCCGTAACCCTAGGTCATTTCTCTCCTCCCCCCTTCTCTCCAGCCCGAGCGGCGGCCGCAGGCGATTGGGACAGCGGCGGCGCCGGCAGAGCGGCGCGCGCCGGAGGAGGTGGTGGCGCCGTCCGGCTCTGCTCGCCGGAGGTGCGTGCGGCCACGGCCGGCGCGCAGCTCCGTCGAGCTCAGCACGGCGGCGCCCTAAGGTCCGCGTCGGTCGCGCCGAGATCCGCGGCGGCGAGGACGCGCGGGTCCAGATCCGGCGAGTCGCCGGCTTCCCGGCGTCGGCCGGCATGCTGTGCAGGCCGGCATGAGCCCGTGGCGGCGACGACGACCACGGCGCCCCTAAGGTCAGTGCTAGACGCCCCCCTCTTTAGTTCTTAGGGTTAGGGTTTCGTGATATTGGGGAAAACTTTAGAGTTCAGCTTGATTTCGTACTTTTCCCCTTCTTATCAGTGCTTAATTCAAAGCCATGGGGGCCGAAACACCTTAGCCATTATGGTTTGGGCATGATTTTAACTTAACAGTGACTTGGTAAACATGAACATGATGAACATGATGAATAATCAAGCAAGAACAACTAGAACAACATGCTCAACATGCTTAGAGTGCTTATGGGGTTCGGTTTTGATGTTAACCGAGCCCTGATACCATTGTAAAATCTCTAGGATCTTTGTAGCTCAAGAACAGAACCACCAGAACATGATTTGGTCATACCTTGGTCATTAGGGCCTCCTTTGTTCTTGTGTTTTGGACGTGGTGATGGTCCTTCCCTGTGTTGACAGTGCTTAGAATGGATTGGGCATCATGGGCAGGGGTTCTGGGAGAGCCAAAAGCCTCTCTTCTAAAGGGTTCTGCCCTTTTATTTATAGCACTGCACACAGGGGGGACAGCACCATTGTAGGGGTTTCTAGGACCCTCCAATCAAGGGTCACAAGTTCAATTTGAACTTGACTTAGTACATGCTTATCTTTAGATGTCATTATCTTAATGATGACATCATCGCCGACATCACTGCCGACATGATCAACCCAACAATATGTACTTACCTGTTTCCCAATTATTATGTCTTATTAGAGAGTTTCTTGTGCCTGCCTCTGAGTTTATACTCGCTCATGTCTCTTGGCCGATATTGATAACTCTGGTAGTAAAACCTTGTCAACTCTGATGAAGATGAACCAAGACCTCAAAGTCGTCGAATTGGTATAAACGACATCCTACTGTGTACTTTGATAGTCCAGATTACCTAAAAATTACCACCAGGGGAGGAAGCCTTCGCAAAGTGCACAAATCAGACTATAGAAAATATACGTGCACTTTGGGAGGAGCACCTGGTTTTTTGCTCACTATAGAACGGTACCCTAGTTAACTAAGATCCTGTGAATAAATGTTAACCTACATCGTCCAAATTGCAGCCTGCTGCAATTATTCATCTCTTTGTCACTGATATATAGCTGCTCCCAGATTGATAATCTTGCACTGCCACTGTAACAACCACAAACCGGCCGGGATGCTAAGCGGATGTTGTTAATGATTAATTATCATGCCTGGGTGTCCGGTTTCAGCATGAACATGGACTTTGCTAATCGACCAAAGCCACGTGACGACGATCAGCCGTCAAGGAACCTAGGTTGACACGCGAGCGGGCCGAGAGGTAGGCAAGCGCACATCCTCTCCATAATTTTTGCCCGTAATCTCTTCGACAATGTTGGGCCGTTGGCTTACCTAGCCTGACCGATGGAAGGAAAGCTGTGGCTCAGCGTCCTATTACTGAAATGGTCTCGCAAACTGTGCCGACATCTGCGTCTCCGGCTCTACATGACTCTACCATCAAGTTCAGCGAATTCACCAGACATGCGTTGTCCTTAGCACTCTGAGACGGTTTTAATCTCTAATTGTTGTGACGTTCTCCAGAACACCTCGATCCGTGCAGCATCCTTGATGTTCAAGCTCTAGAAGGTCTACAGGCTACGGCCGCCTGTTGGTGTTTGCCGTCTTGCGCTGATGCGTTCTAGCTTCATCATGCCGATAGATTGACGGTAATCTTTATAAACGTAGGGAAAGTAATTTTCTTTCCTACTCTGAAAAAACAAAATAACTTTTTTTAGAATATCAGGGAGGGAGAAATTTCTTTCCTATACGTAAGGAATATTCAGACTGGACTTGAGCAGTGGGAGAGGATGTGATGATGTGAATCGTTAATATTTGGCCCTATGAGATCGAATGGTCTGATATTTTTTTCTTTTTCTCTTATTAACATGGATTTTCTTTAGAGTCTGTGGTTAGATATGGATATATGGCAATAGAACCCCAAAAATAGAGGAGGATCCAATTTATTTTTCTTCATCCGTGGCGTGGAAGCAGGGAAAAAACAGATAATAAGTCTCTTTAATGAAATCCATGAAAGAAAAGGATATTGACGTGAGATTCTTTTTTCTGCAAAGAAAGGGAATGAAAGTCCGTCAGGTGAAGGTCAAGGATATTGACGTAAGATGTTTTTTTCCTGCAAAGAAAGGGAATGAGAAGGTGGACTGGATGGTGTTTCCCTCTAGAATTTGGTGATGTTTATTTACCATATTTTCAACCCGCGGGTAGAATATAGCATGGGATGTCATGGGCTCTTTTTTCTTCTTATTACAGATGCACGGGCTCTTTTTTTGAACCGTGAGATTTAGTCCTATCATAGATCAAATGGCTAAATATTTTTCTTTTTCTCCGATTAACGTGGAATTTTCTAGAGAGTCTGTGATTATCATATTTTGAACCCGCGGGTAGAATATACCATGGGATGTCGTGGGCTCTTTTTTTTCCTTATTACAGATGCACGGGCTCTTTTTTTGGACCGTGAGATTTAGTCCTATCATAGATCAAATGGCTAAATATTTTATTTTTCTCCGATTAACGTGGGATTTTCTAGAGAGTCAGTGATTATCATATTTTGAACCCGTGGGGTAGAATATACCATGGGATGTCGTGGGATCTTTTTTTTCTTATTACAGATGCACGAGCTCTTTTTTTTGAACCGTGAGATTTAGTCCTATCATAGATCAAATGGCTAAATATTTTTGTTTTTCTCCGATTAACGTGGGATTTTTAAGAGAGTCTGTGATTAGTATAGATATAGATAGATAGATAGATAGATAGATAGATAGATAGATAGATAGATAGATAGATATATATAGATCCTGGTACGGGACCCAAATGGTCGTGAAAACGAAAGACAATTAGGAACTTGTCTTGTCAGCGAGATATTATTCTGAAACGCGAGCAAATGGGTGTTGTTGAATTGTTGCTGGTAGCAAACAAGCTTGAGGTCGTTGCTAGAGCTGTCTATTTTTGCTGACTCGTCTTTCGTGGCCTTTTCAGCATAAATGCGGTGGAACATTCCATCACTTGAGATGAATATGATGCAAAAGTCAGCATGGTACAAGAAGCTTGTACCGGTCTAGGAAATTTTCTAGCTAATTGGTACTTTATTCAGTGAGGTCTTCTTCAGTGTTACATAGCACCCTACGATGTTATAGAGTACGGAGGGATGCGTAATTTTATAATTAGACCATAATATAATTTTTTACCCAAAGCCTCAAACCAAAATAAGCACACGTGTAAAAGAAAATGAACATATGGGGCCAAATGAGTATGAAAATAATAACAAGTTTTTTCATAATACCTCTATACCAATATACCATCTTATACCACAGGTGAAGTTCCAGCAGTATACAGCTAATTTGGACCGTCAGATCATTTTATATTAGTCCTATTCAAACACCGGTATAGGGTGGTATGGAACACTGAATTCAGAACTAGAGTAGCATTTAGAGTAATACCTTCTCTCGTTAAAAGAAAAAAAGACGTTAATCCTGCTTGCAACCGAACTCATTAAAGAACGGAAAGATTGTGCATCATCAATTTTCTTCCCGGTCTGCTCCTCAAATGTATTAATGCGTAGCAACTCAAAAGTGTCAATAATGTACACTACGGCTGCAGAAAGGATCATCATCACAAATTCACGATCACACTTAGAACCATCTGTCATTTAAGTGTCTATGAGAACTCAAAAGTGTCCATAATTTCATTTCCCTTATTCTCGATTTCATCCAAATAGTAGAGACATTCATATGACTCCTACATGAAGACTAGTGACGAAGTAATAGAGGCACCCATGGTCAATATTGGATCAATTGAGATGGACATCTCATAGCTCAATTGCGTAAACCTTACACTGTTTTCTGATTGCTTTTTACCATATATGGTTGTCTAAGACCCATGAGATTTCCAATAGGCTGAATCGTTGCTAACAGCTTGTGCTCTGCAGTCTATGCTACACATATCTACCTCGGCTGAAGCTCCGAGATCGACACCTCATTCTCCGACACCGTGGATGTTGATGACTGTTTATCCCTGATCAGCAGCACACCATCAGAGCCCCTAGCACCAGGTCCTGACGGGCGATCTGACTCATCAGTTAAGCCGGAGCTAAAGACGAAGGCCGGCCTAGATGGGGCACGCCTATCATTGGTCATGGAGGACGGACTGTCGAGCATTAGTACGACCGCAGAGGCGTCGGGCCGGTCTGCTGGGTTCTCCTGGACGCATAGGAGCCCGATCTCTATGCAGTTCATGACCTCGCTTTCTGGGTAATGCGAGCCCAATGACGGGTCCAACACATCCACCATCGAACCAGCTCTCCACTTGTCCCAGACCTGTAATGATGATCAGTTGAAAATTGATATGCAGTGTAGGTGAAACTTATATGACATTGGAAACACATCTTTATTATGACATTGTCCAAGCAGTACCATGCACTTACATGGCTCAGTACAGACACGGAATCTGAAGTCTCGTTGCATGGGCTGTTGTTCCTTTGTCCGGTGACCATCTCAAGGACTATGACACCGAAGCTGAATATGTCTGACTTGGTCGACACATGCCCCCAATAGGCATACTCTGGGGACATGTACCCACTGGGTGCATGAATAATATATATTTATGTGCAATCGTATGTTACTACAGATTAATCAAAGGTATTGACAGACATTGATTGAAGTATTTGGATGCTGTTAGTACTTACAGGGTTCCAACTGGTCGCCGTGTTATATCTCTAGACTGGTCTCCTGCGAAAGCTCTGGCAATGCCAAAATCTGAAATTTTTGGATTCATATCCGCGTCGAGCAATACATTGCTCGGTTTTAGATCTCTATGGATAACTTTAAGGCAGGATTCCTCGTGGAGGTAGAGAAGTCCCCGTGCGATCCCATAGATAATGGCAAACCTCCTGTTCCAATCCAGTAGCTGCCGTCTCACTGGATCTGTACATACGCAAAGACCAGAAATATACAGGAATGAATCCGTGTGAGTTCTTTTATTTAAATTTGAGCAATATATTGTTTGATACAAAAAATACCAGAAAGGAAGGTATCTAGACTTCTATTGGGCATGTACTCATAGATGACCAGCTTCTCTTCTTTCAGGGACACCCCTATAAGCTTCACAAGGTTCCTGTGCTTAAGCTTGGCAGCTAGCACGAGCTCGTTCTTAAGCTCTTGGAATCCCTGTGAGGAGTTCTGTGAAAGCCTCTTCACAGCTATATCTTCTCCGTCATGTAATGTACCCTGGACAAAGCAAATTAAAGCCCCCTGCTATTACCATCTTTAACTTTTTCTGATGCAAACTAGGAGCTCTGCCATCCATTTAAGGTAGAAACAGAGTTTAGTACTACAACTTCACAGGCCAGTGACGTTGGCATGGATCCTTCACTTACGAGGCCACCCAATAAGGGTTAATTAGTAACATGATCAGCCCAGGGAGTCTATGAAATTAACAACCCGACACTCCAGTACAACACTGCTTACTGAGTAAGAGAAACGGGGAGTGATTTGGGGGTGGGGTGGGGTGGCAATGAAAATGTACCTTGAACACTTCTCCAAAACCTCCCTCTCCAAGTTTGTTTTGTTCTGAGAAATTGTTCGTTGCAGCTCTTAACACTGCTAGATTAAGTTGCTCGGGCTCAATACATCCCAAGTCGTCTTCATATATGCTACTATAGTTATCTATATCACAGAAATAAGTGCATGAGGAATAGACGATAGACTTAATTTTGTTGAAAGACGAAGCTTATTAACTGATATCAAGTTATCTCCTTTTCAGAGTAAGCATTTCACAAAAAAAAAGACTCAATGCAAAATATGAAATTATTGTAATGACTTTAAAAGACATTTCAATTTAAGAGCTATCTAAGCACAAACCCTTTTCAGTTGCAAAGACTTAGTGAAAGTATAGGCGTACCTGGTGGTGTTTTCTTCCTGTTGACCTTTCTCTTGTACAGAAAAACACCAATGATTACCAGTGCGGCTAGCACCGCTCCAGCAGGGATGACGACGGCGAGAATCACACCAGCAGCCAGCTTTTTTCCTGCTTTCCAGGCAGCCCATTAGTCACCTAGTGCTTTCTTTTTCATTGACCGGGCCAGGTCTACTTACAATTCGTATCTCTTAAAATAGTCGGTCATAGCTCCGCTATCTCCCCGCTATAGGTGATTTTAGAGAGGTGCAGTTATTTGCTTCTACGTGCAATTTAGCGGCTATTTGACGTTGTAGCTCCATTTAGCCCGCTATTAGCTGTTTTTGGAGACTTCCTGCTAAATGCCTTAGCCCGCTATTTTGTACCAAAAATGTAGGGTTACGTTTTTTTATTAAATTGTGCTAGATAAACTTAATATGGTTGTTTATATAATTTTATATATACTCTTTATTTCTATGGATGCAGTTCACAAGCTCACCTCGCCTTTCCCCGGCGATAGCCGGTAGCAGAAGTGGCGGCCCATCCAGGGACAGATTGTAGAAGGGGTATACCTCCATGCGTAGGTAGCAATTGTAGCTGAGCACCGCCCCGCCCCGGTGACCATAGCAGCAGGTCGTCAGCGCCCGCACCGAGTCCTGCAAGCACTTGTTGCACTCCGCCGGCGTCCGATCCCTCATGCACTGCAGCAGCCCGTGCATGGTGCGGTTGGGGGCCGCAGGGTCGTACTCAGCCGACCCTGTTGCAAACATCGGCACCGGCGACGACGACGAGCCGGAACCGTTGACGACGCGCACGGCGAGGTAACTCATGAGCCGGTTGTAAGCTCCCTCGAAGGCGCCCTTGTCGGGGACCACATCGCCGTTTTGGAGTTCCTGCCTGTACGTGTCCTCGTAGCCGGTGGAAGCGTTGGTGTCGGCGTAGCTGACGAAGCAGAACATCGGCGCCGGGTATGTCTTTGTGGAGCCGTCGTCGTACCAGATGCCGGCGCGGCGGCTGCTGTTGCAGCGCATCCGGATGCCCAGCGCGGCGCTCCGGAGGTACGTGGCGCAGTTGGCCGGCGAGGTGTCGCCTCGGCAGAGGCCTCGGACGAAGGCACGGTCGGCGCCGTTGCCGCGGGAGAGGGAGGCGAAGCCCGTAGGCGCCGCGGCCGACGGGAGCGCGTCCAGTAGCGCGACGACGTTGGACCAGAACGTGTTGTTGGTGGAGGACGAGGGCGGCGGCGGCGAGGGAGCTGGAGAAGGCGCTGACGATGGTTGGCAGTCGGCCCATGTCCAGCTGCTGTTTTGGGACGTTACGACGGTGGCGAGACTCGTTACCATGGCAAGGAGGAGGAGGCCACGGCCATGGCTGTGGCCGGATGGAGTCATGGGCAGGCACAACGGTATGTGGTGTGCCCAATTGAAGTGATGTGTGGCAAGCTCAACGACACTGCGTAATGACGGCCAGGAATCCAATCATATACTTGTATGATTAATAATTACTGCTGAACCCCAGCGTAGACTTGTTGGCGTTCGGCAAAGACCAAACTTCTCTTTCATCTGTCACTTGTTGTTTTACTAGTTCATTGACCGCAAATGCCCTCGGGCGTAAGTGTGGCGGCTCTGCAACAGCTGCCTCGACATTTACACTAAAAAAATGTGTTAATCCATGACGGTTGAATTTCATCACATATCAATAGATTAAGTTGCTCGGGTTCAACATATCCGGTGTCTTCATCTATGCTACTACAGTTATCTAGAACAGAAAAAAAGGGGTGCATATAACGAAAAGATGGAGCTATTCTGGTGGGTGAAATACTACTTTGTTAAGTGGAATATAGTTAGCTCTTTTTTCAGAACTAGTAGGGTGGCACGTGCCACAGGCACGTGATATAAAAAGAAAAATAGAATAAAAATTTCTAATTTAAAAAGAAACATGTAATACTTTTTCTCACAAGTTAGAACCAAACAGTGATGACTCTTCTCAAGTCAAAACCAGATACATTTTTAGAAAGAAGCTACACAATAAGAAGGTGAAGAAAATTGTTAGAGGCACACTAAATAGTTCCATTAGGCAATTCTGAAGTCATCCACAATCCTCTAACAAGGCATATTTAGCATATATGAATACAACTGGAGTTCCTAATCTTGTTTGTTAGAAAGGAAACATGCCCACTTATTTGAATACAATGTTATTCTCCAATTCTTCAGAAGATCTGGAGATCCAGATGTTAGTACTAAGAATAGATTCCATAAATGTCTGGAGATACAGTTGTTAGACATCTGAATTGGGCAGTCCATTTGGTCCTTACTGATGTAGGGAACATTTATAACCTTTGTGATGAAGAAACCCTGAATCATGGAGAGATCTTACTGATGTAGGGAACATTTATAATCTTTGTGATGAAGAAACCCTGAATCATGGAGAGATAAGTTACATTCATGTGTAGCATAACTGAAAAGGTAACTGCGTGTCCTAAACCTGAGACTTCCTGCAAATAAATTTGAGCAAAGCAAATATTCACACAACAAGAAGAAACTCTTTTCAGTTGTCAAGAATTTTCTCGTCTAATTGCGCTCCATCTCCGAAAAGCGAACTTAGTGAAAGTTTAGGCGTATCTGGTGACATTTTCTTCCGGTCGACCTTTATCCTGTACAGGAAAATACCAACCATGACAATTGCAGCGACCACCGTTCCAGCGAGGATGGCAACGGGCAACGGCCAGAGTCGCAATCCGCTTTTTTTCTGCAATTTTAGGTAGCCCATTTGACATTTGTCACCTAGTGCTTTCTTTTTCCATACTTGTGTCACGTCTACTTTTATTTATTACGTTTTATGTATAAACTAGTTATACTCAAAAGGCTAAACTAATAAGTCACAAAAAAAGGCTAAACTAATAATAGAACAATATATATAGAGTTTACTTTAGACATCATTAATTAACTCTTCCGCTCAGGTGGAAATTTCGTTTGGTCCCAGACATGTAATATGGGCGTCGCAACAATTCTTTTATTAAAGTGTAGCTAATACTCCATCCCACTTGCCCTGAATACTATTTAAGTTGCACTGGCCAATCAGTTCAACCATAAAACTTGAGTTTCCACTGAAATTGTAATTGTTGACAACCAAAATTGGCATCAGATGGATTTTGCTATCAATCTGGGTATAGCGGTCTAACCGGGAGGCTAGGACGGTTAGACCGGCCTTAGTAAAGTTCTCAAAAGTGGAAGTGGACTGCACCATCATCCTCCTCTCGTCGAGACAATCGAAATGCATATGTGGATCACTTAATTTGGAGTCCGGATGAAGGAGATATGATGCCGGGAAGATCTACAAGCTGCAAGGGCGGTTAGACCGGCCTTGACAGCCAAATCTGAGTTAGGAGTTGTATTTAGACACGTGATTTGTATTAGCTTCGACTCCTACAGGGGCAAGACCTCCACACCCTATATTTATGAAGGGCCACGGCAGATTGAGCTTATCCTAATCGAATCAAACATTATCTTTACCTTTTTCTCCAAACCTTAGCTTTTCCAACCCCTCGTGCTGCTCATCCGTGATCTCCACGACCATTGATAGCATCCTAAGGCTCGCTGGTCGACCTAGGGCATGTCCGGCGATGTCCACGCCCTGACGGGGTCCCTCCCGGGCGTGAGCATCGACGGCCTTTGCTAGTTTGCTCGTAAACTAGTCGTTCTTCGGCACGTAAGTGCGTTGGTTATCCCTTTGCTGGTTTGCTCATAAACCTTGCCACCCGCCATCATGTAAGCGTGATAGTTATCCTTGAACGATCAATCTAGGCAAAACCCCCAATACCGGTCTAACCGGGTTGCTAGGGCGGTCCAACCGCCCTTGGCAGCATCCTGCCGATTTGGTCTTTCGCGACCCGCGTGATCTAGCACTTTCGTGTGTTGGCCCCGAAAAAGCGTCAACACATTTTGACGACTCCGCTGGGGAATTGAAGGTCTGGTTGATTTAAAAACCGACCGATCAAACCCTAGCCCATTACTTTCATATATTACTTTGATTCGCCATTATCATTGCATCTGGTCCTTCAAGACCATTGTATATATCGTTTTTCCATTGAGTCAGGCTGCTCAAGCCGGCTGCATTGTGCTTTACTTGCTGCGTTGTATTGAAGATTACAAGAGAAGCAGTTATTGGTCATTGGCTGTTTGGATTATCTTGAATATCTGGATTTACAAGATTTGGAGCATCAAGACCTATTATGGCGGGCTATCCTTATTCTCCACAACAGTATTACTACAACAAGCCAGAGGTACAAGTTGCAAATACATCTTATGTTTCTAATGATTATTTTGCAAGTACCATGAATCCTCTTGTTAATGTTGCTAGATATGATAATAGTAGGCATATCGCGTCGGCTAGTCATTTTTCAGATAGTACTCCTAATTACGCAAATTATGGTTCTGATGTTATAGGCAAAAGTCGTTGCAAATAATATGCATACTTTGAATTTCAATGACACTAGCAACATACAACATTATTGTCACACATTGGCCGCGGAACAAGTTCAATTGCCGGTGATTAATTTTTATGAGACACCATATGCTAGTAGTTGTCATAATTTTCAGCAAGATGTTTCATCTTTTGATTTGTCGGCTGCAAATTTGCAATATGTGGTTTCACCACAAAATAAGCCGGTAAATGAGGAAGTTGGCTATGCTAGTTCTAGCTACCCAGCCAGCTATTCTCAACCATCATATGCTGCACAACATGTTAGTAGATTGGAGGTTGCATCTACTTTTTCAGCACCATATACAAATGCTAATAATCATGATTCGGTTCCAAATGTTTCTAGTAACTATAGCCGGATTAATGAAAATTCAGCAAGTTCGTGTACATCTCCACACATTAATTCAGCATATGCTATATCCCAAACATCATGTGATACTGATCTCTATAATATTCAACAATGTAGAGATGAATCGGTTTCTGATTATTTTAAAAGGTTTAAAGAAACTAGAAACCGTTGTAGTTTCCACATTCTGAAAAAGATTTTGCTGGTCTCTACTTTAAAGGATTAAGATCACAAATTAAAGATAGACTTCACATTCTTCATTTGTTTTTGGTTGCTCAAGTACAATGGAGTGCTTTTAGTGTAGAGCTCCAGATGATTAATGAAAAGAAGAACGATTTAGATTTGAGCAAAAGTTCCGTTATTACGACAACTGAGCGATTTGTGTCTGTTCAACCAAAAGAAACAACTTTAGCTGTAGAAAATCATGTTAATCATAAGAAAACAACTATGCTTGATTTTCTAAATGGATTCGTGCATTTATCTAGTGATTATCGTGTTGTCAATAATTGGCAACTCATGGCTGGACAAAGTTCAGTCAATCAAAGTGTTGAAGATCAGGGCGTTGGAAGTGAAGGAGAAGCATTAGCGTGTCGTGACTTGATGATTTTCAGCAACACTGAGAATACCGGTTTAACCGGCCCTATGCCCCGGTTTAACCACCCTGTACAGGAAGCAGCTTCTGTGGGCTGTCATCAAAAGAAGAAGTTCGACACCATCTACATCAAGATTCCATGCCTGTCCAACATATTCAGCAAAGTATGCTTTGCAAGTAATTCCCAATTAGATCATACATTTTTAATTGATTCATCTACTAGAGATGCTATTGTTAATATTTCTAAAAGATCGGTTGAGGATAGTAATTTACTTGCTAGTAATGTCATACCTTCAGATTGTGTCGGCCATTGTACTGTTGTTGACGCCGTTTTTAGACACGTCTCAGATCGGCATCAAGAAGGAAAGAAGAAGACAATTCTAAATCAAAATCGGAGGTCTAAGGGGCGAGAATCAGAATCGGAGTATACAAGGTCGGGCGATGTCCGATTCGGATGATTACTCTGTGGGCTTAATTGGGCCAAGATTGGGCCGTTTTGTATCTTTTAGGTAGTAGTCTGTAATTTGTACTCTCTAGGAAGTTCTTTTATTTTGCGTCAATTCTAGTTGAGTCGTGATCAACTAAGAGTTTGTAATTCCAGGGTATAAATATAAGCCCTGAGGCTCGTGGAGAGAATAATACACATTCCGCACAACAAAACTCTACTTTACTTTCAAGTCGGCGACTTCGCCAAAGCTTTTTCCTTTTTCGGGTTCTCTTGCGAGTTGCGGCGGTTTCGACTCCTAAGGCTCGTATGTGGATTCAGGTTTTTCTGAGCAAGCTTAGGCGGTTTCGACTCCCAAAGCTTGCTTGTAAGTTCCACCCTTACCGAGTAACATCTAAGCTTTAGCATCCGGGCGCATCGCTATTGCTTCGTTTAGATTTATTCAACAGTTATCGATATCAGCTAGATCTACAAGTTTTCTCTTGTTATTTTTAGCTTTTATCACCCCTTATCCAGCTTAGAACTTGATCTAATCGGCTCTGTTAAAGGCTTCATCACTGATTCCATCTAATAGCTGTTTAACTTGTTCTAAGTGTTGTCGCTCTAAGCTTTATCAGATCGCTTTTATAGTTGTCTTTTACTGCTTAGTTCTCAATCGGCTCATTGCTGTTTGAGTATTGGAATCGGCTCTCTAGATGTTTCTCTGCATATCGGAATCAGTTCTATCATATCTGATCTCACTGACGGCAGAATCGGCTTCTTAGCTGTTTCTTAATATCCGATTTTCATCCTTGTCAATCAATAAGTCAGATTGACTGGCACGCCCCAGTTTTCAAGGCCACGCCTTCGCTCGTGCGTTGACGCATCTGTCAAGTCCCGATTTTTGCGTCAACACACTTTTGGCACGCCCAGTGGGACCTGAAAATTTAAATTCCATGGATCTATATTATATGTTACCATATTTGATCCAAGCATCTATGTACCAACCTGTGATCTCTCAGCCATCATGTCAATATCAAGAGAGTTTTTAGCCATTATGTCAGGCACAGATTCAAGGGAATTATCAACTACAATATGTTCCCCAGGTATTTCAGTCTATGCCTGCTTATTTGTAGGCACCAGTTCAGATGCATCATGTGGGGAATTATCAGATTCAGCAAACTCCTCAGGCCTCTTGGCCGATGAGTTATTATTCAAATTGGTCGTATCAGGAGCAGTATGTTCCTCATCAGGATACACATCCGATAGCTCCGACTGCTCAGATATCGGTTCAGAGCTCACAAGTAGAAGATTATCAGCCGCAACATGCTCAAACGTCGGTTCAAGATCAATCGGAACAAACAAAAGATGACCTTGAGCAAGATCAGAGAGAGCCTTGAAGAGAGCTGTTGAGGAATATAGATTGCCATGCCTCAAAACATTCAGTTTTACCAAGGAGGGAGGTGTGAACCAAGTCTGTAATTTTCCGAAATCAGAGGATTTGGCTTTTGAGGAAATCAAGGAATCAGAATGTGATGTTGTTAGAGATCAAACTCAAGAGGATAATGAATTTCAAGTTTTTGAGGTTCAATTAATGACACAGTCAAGGCCATATCCTGTTGAAATTCAGCCCTTGGTACAATCAGACTTTCAGCCAAGATATCTGGAATTTACTCAACCATCGGTTCAGTTGGAGCAATCAGAGAATTATGAGACACAAGGTAAAAAGCTCATATTTGATATTCAGAGAGATAAACCATTCCGATGGATATTTCAAGTTCATTAGCCGAAGAAGTTTTCATCGGCTTGTTGGGGTTAATTCGAATTAACATAAATACTCCAACAAGGATAGCTGATGTGGCAATGGTATCGGCTATTTTGTTATCAAAATGCTAGCTGAAGGACCTGCGATGGTTCTTATACTATACATAACAATGCAATCGGATCAGCTCTAATTCAGGAATTCGAAGGAAAAGAATGGGATGTTTGTTTTCAAAGAAGATGTGATCCGATATATGTTATCCTTACCGATTTTGAATGAAAGAATCGGGAAGTGGATTTTGTTTCTTTCAGAGTTTGATTCATGCTATGAATCTGCTAAGGCTGTCAAGGGTCAGGTATTGGCTGATTTTGTTGCTCAACATTGTGGATCGGACGTAGCAATAATTGAATTGGTTCCTTGGATTCTGTTCCTTGATGGATCGACATGTGGAATCGGGTCGGGTATCGGTATCGTACTCATCTTGCCTCGGGGGGCAAGCTTCGCCGATTGAGAAAACTGCTACTAATAATCAAGTTGAATATAGAGTTGTTCTGAGGGGTTTATAATTATTGAGCGAATTCAACAAAGTTAGGATCGGATGTATCCCTAAACTCCATGATCATGAAGTTAATCGGTTAGCTCAAAGTGCTTCAGGGTATCGACCGATTTAGGAAGAATTTGAATCGGAGAGTTGGCTGATGATGATTAGAAGAAGGAAATCTTTGATTACTTGAAGAAATATTATCCCAGTATCTGGGTAAATTCATAAACCGATTACAGATCGTGAATTATTCAGAAGCAAATATACAAACATAGGAAGATCGGAAATATAACCGTTTCGAGTACTGCTGGTCCGAGTCGGGTCTAAATTGGATACATAGCCGATATAATATATATCGCCCTTAATGCAAAAAATATAAAAAATTACAAGGAATCCAGGTATTCCTGGATTTGTTCAATCGCTCACAGATAGCTTTCGTGTCTCTCATAAGATGTGGCGTATCCTTGCTGTTCACGAAGAGTGCTAGCAGTGCTACCTCGAGAAGCTCTGGTAACATAGATGATGTGCTCCAAATTCTCTCTCAAGTCTATTCTGGCTTCTAAAAGTGCGAGTTGTTCTTCAAGTAAAGGAAGAGAGAGCTGGAGAGCTTGGATTTGGCGTTGAACTCGTGCAATTCCTTCTGGTGCCATAGTATTGGAGTGGATGGATTTCAACACAGGAACTATGTCTTCAGGGAATCTATTTTTGATTTCTTCGGCGTGAACTTGGAGGAAGTTTTCATCATGAAAAGACAGAGGATTTCCGGCTTGGAGGGAAGCAAAGAGGAGATTTAATTGCTGAAATTATAAAAGAGTGAGGTTCACAACGCCAAATGTTCTGAAGAAAATTGAATGAAAAACAAGATTTTTACCTGCTCGAAGGACGCCATTTCTTCTCAAAGATTTGGATGTTTCCGTTTGTGAGATTTGTTTGAGATGAGAAGGGGCAACCGATGGAACTATTTATAGGAGGAGTTCGGCAAAAATTTCTAATTTCATTAATGATGTTGGGATATGTAACGCTGGCATAGAGTTAATTCACATTGATGGTCTGATGACCGAGTCAGGCAAGGAAGTAAATACGACTCAGAAAAAGAGACCGGATAATCGGTCAGGATTGTCATGCATGCCATGAATAAAGGTCAAATCTATAGGAGATAATGTCTGTACAAGCCCATAAATGTTTCATAGCCAAGTTACAACTCATCGCCGAAGGGATCAAATTGCATTTAAGGCTCGCTGACGAATCTGATCTACGTCATCTACAATGCGTTGATAAGCTTCAATGGAGCCTTGTTGCATTGGAACACTTCTATGAAGTCTGAGAGCATCGGACGCCTGAGCTGTCGGTGATATTATCTCCGGCAGTCTTCCACGGGGTAGCCCACGGAAGTGATTTGTAATGCAGGGAAGATCGCAAAGATCGGAAGCAAGATGGTTAGGATGGACAGACACGGGTGTTTATACAGGTTCGGGCCGTCGACTCGACGTAATACCCTACGTCCTGTTTTGGGGTGTTGTATTGCGTGTTGAGAGATTTCGTCCTGAGACTTGATCTGTGTTCCGTTGTTTTGGATGGGGTCCCTGTCCGCCTTATATATCGGGGGACAGGGTTACAAGTCGGTTTGTAGCCGATCCTAACTCTAAGAATCCTTTCCTTCTTTACAATAATTCCTATTCCAACTAGGACTTCTCCTTCCAGATGCTTCCTCCGTGCGCCGACTTGTCCCGCACGTCTTCAGGTCCAGAACGGTGGGCTGGGCCGCCCCCTATTGGTGGGCTGCCAGGCTTGCTCGTGAGGTACCCGGGTACTATATCCCCCACAGTAGCCCCCGAGCACTTCTTGGCCGATCGTTGGCTGTAATTGATCTATCTTTTTCTTGCATGATCCGAGTGCTCCCAAGTTGTCTAGGACCTCATCCGAGTGGTTTCGAAGAAGATCCGAGTGGTTTCGAGGAAGATCTGAGTGATTTCGAGGAAGATCTGAGTGCATGATCAGACGCTCCTGAAAGCAATTCTTCAATTACGGCCATAGTGAGGGGAAGGAGTGCTCTTTTTCACGACGCGACAGCGAAGTGAATACACTTAGCCCCCGGGCTTTGGGCAATTTTAGTATGAAATTGGCCAAAGGTCTTCAACTTTTATCCATCTGTATCTTGATCTTCAATGGTGTGCACCTCCAGGTGCACCCATTGGGTGTAGCCCCCGAGCCTTGAGCAGAATAGAATATTCTGGTCGAGGGTCAAAAATAAAATATTATGAATCTCTTTTTGAATTTAATCCATCAATGGTGTGCACCTCTAGGTGCACCCATTGGGTGTAGCCCCCGAGTCTTGATACGACTCGGTACGATCGCGTCAAGACTCTGAAAGCCGTGGATCCTGACTGAATTTTTCAGCCCCCATGCCTCTGGGCATGGATAGATAATTTTCTCCTTCTGGGGCTTTTTTGTTTCCCCTTTCTAAGGATTCTGTTCTCAAGTTCTTTGAACTCGGCATGACTCCCAAGTCGTGTCCCACGACCCAGCTTGACCATATGGTAAGCCACCTTCTCGCAAGATTTATACTTGTCAGCACTTGACCCAGACTTCTGAGCGAATTTAGCGATAGTATCGCATGCCTTACGTAAAAATCAATTGCAAGGATGCAATATTAATTGCAAAAACAAGTCTGGCCGTCGACTAATTTTAGCCTCACGACCGAGTGGTTTCTGCCCCTGAACACTAGCTCAGGAACCCACAAATTTGTTAGCGTAACAGAACCGAAAGGTCGTGCTACATTTCAGCCCATTTAGGCCCACTAATGCCGTAAAATCCGTTGTTTCCTAAGGAACCTAACGGTTGCTTTACGGAAGGCAAAATATCGCGAGATATCGCGACTCCTTACCGCACCTTTGAATTCAAAGCAACGGGACGTGCCTGCGTCGGTTAAGTTCCCGAGACACGCATCGCGCCGCGCGCGGGAGGAACGGTTCATTCCATTATATGCCATCCCCGCCGCAATCTTCTTCCTTTACTCGCCATTTGCCTTCCCAGCGCTCCAGTTCTCCTCCGCGCGCAAGAGCAAACCCTAGATCCACTCCCGCAGCTTTCATCCTCAATTCTCAGCCCCCGCTCGTCGCCATGGCGCCTAAGAGGAAGGAAGCCCCGAAGCGGAAGGAGAGGTCGCCGGGAAGGGCCCGGTCGGCCAAGACCAAGGCCGCCGTTGAAGTCGTCGTTGATCGCGCCGCCGAATGGAGGGAGTCCATCACCACCACCAGGCGCCTCGAGCAGCACGTCGTCGATGGCATCCTCCCTGACCAGCAAACCGCCGAGTGGCGCGTAGCCTCCGGTGAGTCTTTCCCCACCCCAAATTCCTCTGATTTGGTGGTGTTTGAGTCTTTCGTTCTGTGCGGTTTTGGCGTGCCCGCGCATTCTTTTCTCCGCGGGCTGCTGCACTTCTACGGGATCAGTCTCTGCGCACTGAATCCCAACTCCATTCTTCACATCGCCATCTTCATCAACCTCTGTGAGGCCTATCTTGGGATAGAGCCTCACTTCAATCTTTTTCTCCATCTTTTTCTGTTGAAACCTTATCCCAGAACCGAGTGCCCGCAAGTAGTCGGGGGCGCCGAATTCCAACTCCGCGAGGGTCGAACCCGGGAGTATTTTGACATCCCTTTTCTTTCCTCCAACAAGGGGTGGCAGTCCGAGTGGTTTTACGTAGGGAACCACTCGCCTGCCATCTCTCCTGAAATCGATTCACGTCCTGTTCCCTCCCAATCCTGGACTGCTCTTCCCAAGGAGAGTGAGATGGATGAAGTTCGGGAACTCCTGGGTC
>CM027124.1:26510398-26581062 GCA_015476505.1 Urochloa ruziziensis
CGTCCTCTACCCGCGCCGTGCAGCGCCGCCGCGGAAGCCGCCGTCCGCAGTGCCGAGCGCCGCCGCGCCGATTCGCCGCCATCGCCACCCGTCGGACCGAGCTGACCCCGGCGGGAGCTTCGTGGAGCCGAGCTGCACGTCCGTCGCCCTTCCTCGCCGTCTCCCGGTCGCCGGAGTGCCGCCACAACGTAAAAGCCGAGCCGGCCACCGTCCGTCCCGCCGCCGACCGGATTCCGGCCGTCTCCGTTGCCCTCCGCCGTCGGTGAGACCTCCAAAGCGACGCCCGCGACCTCTTCCTCCGTTTCCCCCACGCTGGAGCCCTAGAGCGCCGCCGGACCGCCGGCAATTTCGGCTGGCAGAGCCGCCGGTCGGCCATGACTTGAGAAAGGAGAAGACCCTGGAGTTTTTGCAGTTGGGCCCTCGAAGAAATTTGTAATTTCGTCCAATTCTTTTGTGTCTTAATCTTACACAAAACCCCCTGAATCTATTGTATCCTTTCAATCTAAACCCGAGCCCTGATCTTTTGCAGATCTAACCCTGTCTTTTCATCTATTCGCGGGCAGTATTCACTGAGTCTGCGGAATCTTCTCAGCTAGCCCCTGAAGTCTTCGGTTAATTGCGTCAAGGTCCCTGCAGCCTTGTTTTAGGTATAACTTCCACGTTTTAAATCCGTTTCGATCCCTTTTCGTTTCGTTAGACTTGTAATCACTTAAGTTACGTGTTAGTGATGTTGTTCATGATTTTTGTAAGTTTTCTAAATTAATTTTAAATACTAATTTGATTAATTGCTTATAGACATATTTTGCAATTAAAATCTATATAGCTCTACAATGCGTGTTTCATAATAAAGTTTAATTTGATTAATATTTATGAAATTATCTTTTCTGAATAAAATTTAATTAGGCAATATATCGGCTTTACAAATTAAATATTAATGTGATTAATGCTTACTTTACATGTCTTTTCTAAATAAAATATGATTAGGCTTATACTCCATTTTCTTAAATAAAGTTAATATGACTAATATCTACGTAAATTTGTTTCTAGATGTAATTTGCTTAGTTGAACATGTGTAATAAAATTATTCGATTAGATGTTTCATATACCTTTCTTTTCTAAAGTTAATTGTTTAATTGGTATAATCTGTACGTAAACAATTGTAAATAAAATATGGCTAAGTTACTACGGCTTTTCAATTACAAATATAATTGGAGTTAATTCTAATATAATTATGTTTTGGTAATTAAAATACCTGAAACACTTAGCTTTTGTTTGATAATTGAAATCTTTCGTTAGTTTATTTATAATCACAGTTCCGTTTTCAGCGTTCCTTGCGTCTTTGCGTTTGTAGCAACGAGCTCCTTCGTTTAGTACGGTCTTTAAAAGCTTTTATTTTGATTTATGTATTGTTCTTAGTTGCTCTTGTTTGTTGCTAGTATGCTTGTACCTATGTTTGCTTCGAGTAGAAGTGCTGCCGTTCGGAAGTTTGAAGAGCGAGAGTTCAAGTGAGCAAGAGCACAAGAGCAGTAAGAGTAGCTTTTCGCTGGAGAAAGGCAAGTGACCCTAACCACCCTTCTACCTATGCTTTTATAAGAATATTATACTTTAATCGGAACATGGGAAACCACCCATGACTTACAGTACAACCGTGAGACTAATGGGCTCTGGTCTTGGCTAATTAATTAGAAACTCTAACTTGGGATAGTCTTACCTGTACTGGGCAAGAGGGGAAGCGTTGACGGTGTATAGCCCGGCCCTTTTTGGGAGGAAGCCTTTGCTAAGGTGTGCGCATTAGAGAGGGTTATGCCTGCTTCGTCTTGAAACCTTAGCGGACTATCACTTGTTAGGGAATCTTTGTAAAGGCCTCGTTGCGTCCCTATGCAGTCACACTTCGGTAGTGTGATACGTGCCTGTGTGGTGCAGCATGGTTGGGTTTAAAGTTCTCTGAGCTTTTACGCGACTCATGGTGAAAGTGTACAACCTCTGCAGAGTGTAAAACTGTTATAACAGCCGTGCTCACGGTCACGAGTGGCCTGGACCTCCACATGAGTAATTGACTTAAAGATTATAATAAATCATCTCTGGTTAATCTTTGTGGCCTTGCTGAGTACCAACCATAAGTGTACTCACCCTTGCTAAATTGCTGCTCAGAAGAGGAAGGTGTTTACTGAAGATGAAGCTAGGCGTACGCAACCCCCGGTCGACTGCTTGTAGAGTTTGAGCCTCCGTTTCCAGGATTAAGCTGTGTAATACTCTGATAGTGTTTTTAGTTTATATTGTTTTATTCGTGATACTATCTCTAATACTCATTTTTGTTTGCCGTATGTGTGAAACTTGATCCTGACACACATACAGTATGCACTCGGTTTTGTTTTTCAGAACCGGATGTGACATTGAGTTGCTATGCATTGGTGCATTTGAGGAGCAGATCAGTAAGAAAATTTATGATATGCAATTTTCAGATTTTCAGCAGTCCGTAGTATTTTATGAGGAATTTTAAAATACTTGGGATTAATGTGAGCCCTCGGTTCTAAGAAATCCGATGGTAGAAACTAGGTAAGTACCTAGAGGTAACTAGGCAAAGGTACCAAGAAGTACCAATTTTGTGAGACCAGGTACCAAAAATGGTAGGACCATCCATCAATTTTTTTTTCAATAATTCAGAAAGGGCATTAGGGTCGAACCTTTATCGTCTTCACCTGTTTCTTCTCCGTTTTCTCCTTGTCCTCCCGTCACCGCTGCTTGGCT
Source organism: Urochloa ruziziensis (assembly GCA_015476505.1). Lineage (NCBI taxonomy): Eukaryota > Viridiplantae > Streptophyta > Magnoliopsida > Poales > Poaceae > Urochloa > Urochloa ruziziensis. The sequence continues at coordinate 26,513,147 of CM027124.1, forward strand.
TCGTCGCTGGGGGGCGCAGCGACGGCGCCGAGCAGGGACGTGCGGTAGCGTGGAGTCCGGCAATGGGTAAGGGACGGGGAGGAGGAATACAGCGGATGAAGATGGCAGTGGTCGCATCCGGCGACAGGGAATCGACTTTCCCCCTACCTCGGCGAGGTGCTGGGGCGGCGGAGGTCGAAGTCAGCGGCGGTAGCGGCGAGGACAGGAGGCCGAGCTAGCGGTGGGCGGCGAGCCGCTGCGTGGGTGCCGGGGCAGTTGGAAGGTTGGGAGGATTGGGAGCCGGATGCGCCCTGGAGGTGGCCACGGCCGGCGCTCTGTACAGAGTCGCGGTGGTGGTGGCGGCGGCGGCGGTAAGCGGGCTTGGCGCGGTCCGTGCGGTATTGGTGGTGGCGGCCTAGCAGGCGGAGCAGCGGTGGCGCTTGTACCGGCATGGTGGCCGCAGTGGTGGTGGTCGTCGCGCAGCGGCGACGCAGCAGAAGGGCGAGGGTGTTCGGGATCCGCTGGAAATCCGTCTTTGGCACCAGCAGCTCGCCTCTACCGGCCAATTCCGAGGCCCTCGTCCCAAGTCCCTTCGATTACCCACCCCAGTCTCCAAGTGGCCTGAATCGCCAGCGCCTCCAGCTGGTGTTCCACCGCCGGCAATCCCGCACTAGCTACCCATCGCGGACTACGCCGCCTCGCCGGAGCGCCGTCATTCACTGCCATGGCCGCTGATCACCTCCGGCCAAAATCTCACGGCCGTAGCGACAGTCTCTAGTTTTTCTCGGCGTAGCGATGGTGGGTGCCACTCCAGCCTACAGCTTAGTTCTTCGGCCGCGGCGTCCGCTCCACTTCGTCCAGTGGCCGTTCTTTGCCAGCGCGTGGCGATGGATAGACATAACTGTGCTAGCTGCTTGCTTTTCTTGAATGTGCTGTTATTGGAGAGAGCAAACTTGCAGTGTGGAACCACATTTAGCAAAATGATTATTCAGAGCACAGTGTGGAACCATGGGTGCCGTCCCTGTCCCGTGGCGAGGGAACCGACGACGACCTCGCCGTCGTCCGGGGCATCTGCCGCGGCGACTCCACGCCGGACGGCTGCGCCGGGTGCCTTAGGCTCGCCGTGATCCACGTCATCCGGCGCTGCAGCAGCAACCGCCGCGCGGCCATCTGGTACGACAAGTGCTTCCTCAGCTACGCCGACACCAACGCGTCCACAAACTACGAGGAAGGCTTCCGGCAGGAGATCTATAGCACCGGTAACGTCTCCAGCGACAAGGACGACGGGTACGAGATCAAAAGCAATTTCGTAATCGGCATCTCCGATCGCGCAGCCAACGGCGGTGGGTCATCAGAGCCGGCGTCGGCAGTGCCGATGTTCGCGACGGGGGAGGAGGTGTACGGCCGTGGACGTGGAAAACCCAACGGCACCATGTACGGGATGGTGCAGTGCATGAGGGACCGGACGGCATCGGAATGCGCCCTGTGCTTGTGGAACTCGATGGTGCAGCAAGCGGCAGCTACGGGGCTGATGCTCGGCTATAACTGTTACCTGCGCGTGGAGGTTTACCCCTTCTACAATGTGGCGCTCGATGTGCCGCCGCCGCCCGCTCCGCCGTCGCCGTTGGCACCAGCTCCGACAAGGTTCATCCCTACCGTCGGAGAAAGAAACAGTGAGCTTTCTAGTCTTCACTCGTAAATATTTGACAGGATGTACATATGATCCTGGCCGGATACATATATATATATTATGTCTTAACTGTATTGTATGAAAACAACAAACAGCCCTGAGACGGGCTCTGCCTGTAGATAAGAGGCTGGTTGCCAGAAACTCTTTTATTTTGCCACGCTACAGGGTGTGGGCGTGTGGCCGCGCCATAACATCTTGGTTGTTCTTAACCTAGCCACATAAAAAACAGAGCAAATATGAAGCAGTTCTCGCTACAGAGTGTGGCAGCGATTTCACGCCTGTGGCACATGTCAAATCATGGCTGGTAACCAAGCAACCCCTAAGAGAGTTACCATAAGAGAACATGACAAAATTAAAAATAGACCTGGAATAATCATAGATAAAAGCTTACATATGTACAACAGTGCCCGGCCCCTTTCAAAAACATCCTCATATTTTTGTGCAGCACGTGAACCTTCTGTTATTTTGGGTGCTAATTATGCATCCACATCATGTTCGCAAATTAAAGAATTGCTATATGTCAATTATTCATGTGAGGAAAACGATTATTTACACATTCATCCTCGGTCCAGGAAATGGAGGTTCTGTGCGAGTTATTGCAGGAGTCGTTTGTGGTGTTGCTGCACTGCTCCTGGCTGCGGTTTTATTTACCATGTTTCACACGCGAAGACAGGCGAAAAAGGGTTCTGTGCTTCCAATTTCGGAAGATTCTATCCCACATGGTATTGATATTTTGGGCTGCTCAGTCAGTGTAAATTATCATGCAACAAACAGTTATTATTTTAATATCTTATATGCCTGATTCTACTATCGCAAGTTAATTTTTGTCTTTTGTTCATAACAGCAACATGCAAGCATAATTTTTCTTTTTGTCATTTGAGTATTATAGATGCTTTGATTCCCAGATAATTAAACATTCCCAAGCAATTTTTTCTCTGTTCAGAAACCTGAAAATCATGTTTACTAGATAGAGTTCGTGACCCATGTGTATTTTTTATGTGCTAAAAGGAACTTTAATATGTTTGAACGACCCATAAGTGTAATTTTGAAGCACACTACATAAGTTTACTTCTAAGTACCCCATAAGTCACTCTGAAAAAGTGCTCGCTTTCCGGTTAATTATTATCCTTTCTATTTATTTGTTTTCTAATTAACAATTATAATTAAGTCATTTTTCTACAATGTTGTGAATTATAACTTTTTATTTTCTCCAGCTACAACGTCATGTATGGATAAAATTGCACTTTCAAGCTGTCAAGCTGACAGCACCTCAGCAGTTCCAGGAATTACCGTTGACAAATCAGTGCATTCTCAAATGAACAACTTTATAATGCAACAGAGGGATTTAGCATGAGTAATAAAATTGGGCAAGGTAGTTTTGGCTCTGTCTATTATGCTGAGCTCAGAGGCAAGGTTAGTTCGAACTTCTCACAGTTGCATTACATGGATAGTAAAAGTAAATCAAAGTCGGAGTACATTTTACCAACACAAATCTTTCACTACCTTTGTTCAGGGTTCCGTATTTACAAACAGAAAAAGTGATGGCCCATGCATTATTAATCATGCAAACACTTTAATATCTATTCTTCTTTTGACGTGTTTTGCTTTTGGTGTCTCCAGAAAGCTGCCATAAAGAAAATGACTTTGCAGGCTACGTACTAAAGAGTTTCTTGCTGAGTTAAAGGTTTTGACGCATGTTCATCATCAGAATCTGGTTAGTGATTTCTTAGGTTAACCTTTTTTTATGGAAGTTTGAACTTCGAATGCATATTTGTACTGGATTGCAGTAGACTCCTTTTTAATTCCAGTTGCTCCAGACCATAAAAGGTGTGAAACTACAGCACAAAATAAACATCCAAGGATAAAATTATTAACTTCTAGCTGTATGTCTGGTAGCCTATTAAATTATTTTTTTCACTGAATGCATCTTATGCATCCGTTACTTTAGGAAGTACGAATTTTGAGGTGCATAGTTGTGACGGTTGCTTGCCAAGGTAATCTGTTTCCCCTATTGCGAAAGGGCCTCTAGCTAGATTGGTTAGATCACGGTCTGAGTAGCTAGCACTCCTCAAGTCGCAGGTTCGACTCCTTATTGAGCAAATTTCTAGCCAGGGTTAAAAAAAATCCCCTCGCCCATCACCGCCCCAAAGCACATGCGAAGGTCCACGTTAGGTATAGTATCGGAGGTTAGTTTGGGCCCTCCTACCTGGGGTAGTTGCAGTGGTCACTAGCTCAGTGGTTGTCTCGCTATGGTTACGTGCCCCAAAGTAAGAGTGAGACAGATGTTCGAGAGTTTTCTCAACCTGCGTGAGAAAGTCTTCACTTAGCAAATGCCCGGGGGCTGTGTCTTACCCTGTATTGCCAACTTTTACTATTCAATTGTTCACCTTTTTTAGAGCTTTTCGAATGTTCACTTGGAAAGGGTGCAATGAGTCTCAATGTATTTTCTGGATGAGATTATTTGTGTCAAATTACTCATTGACAATAATGGATGGCATCACCCTTGTACATGAAGAATGTGCGTTAGTATCTTTCACGTCACTTAAATAGAACTTCAGAAAATTATGGGTCTGCACTTTTTCTTTGATATAGCGTGTTCTTCTGTAAGTAGGAATAATCATGTAATTCAATTTCATCATTATCTTCGTTCAGGTTATTCTTTTCACTTTGCTTTCATTGTCAATCTTTATTTGACACAGGTGCGCTTAATGGGTTATTGCATTGAGACCTCTCTTTTTGTTGTTTACGAGTATATCGAGAATGGAAACTTACGCCAGCATTTGTGTGGAACTGGTGGGTAATATGTCACCTCATCGATTGTTTGTCTGTTACCTTCTCTGATGTTTCCTGAGAATTAATCTCCATACACATTAATATAGGTTATGAGCCTCTGTCTTGGGCTGCCAGGGTTCAAATTGCACTAGATTCAGCAAGAGGTCTTGGATACATTCATGAGCATACTGTTCCAGTATACATACATAGGGATATCAAATCAGCAAACATCTTGATAGACAAGAACTACCGGGCAAAGGTTCGAATAGCTAATAAATTGTGTAGTAAATGTTGAGCTCTTTTACGGTACCCAATACTACCTAATGGTAGTATGGTAGTATAACCGGTTTTTTGTTGAGGATAAAAATGTAATTTGCACACAAATATATTATTTAGAATTCATGAATAACGTGAGATTAGGTTAGATAAAACATTTCATATATTTGATTTCATTTATTACAAAAATATTTTTTTTGTTTCCAATCATAGCCTTATACTACCTATACTACCTATGAATACTACCCATACTACCGTAAAAAAACCGGTAGTACAAAATTAATTTCAGCCGTCGGATCTTTCAAAATAGGTCATTTTTTATTACATACGAGTCCTTTCTAAACGGTAGTACAAGGTAGTATTGTGTACCGTAAAAGACCTCCAAATGTTTCCTGTCCCCTTCATGTAATAATTATGTCTATAATCCAGGTTGCGGATTTTGGTTTGACTAAACTTGCAGAAGTTGGTAATACATCACTGCCCACGCGTGGAATTGTTGGTACATTTGGTTACATGCAACCAGAGTATGTGCAGTTAAATGTTTCATATCTCTTATCACGTATATTTGTGCAAACAGAAGAGTACCAACTACATGTGATGAATGTTGCTGTCTACACGGGATATAATGTTTGCAGATAAGCTCAATATGGTGACGTTTCTCCAAAAGTTGATGTCTATGCATTCGGTGTTGTTCTTTATGAACTTATTTCAGCCAAAGAAGCTATTGTGAGATCAACTGAACCTTATAGTGATTCAAGGGGACTGATTTATTTGGTAAATGTTACGCTACATCAACTTGTTTATGTTTTACTTTTGGGGTTCAAATTTTTAGTATTGGTCAGCCATTCTCATTTAGTCAAATGCCAGAGGTACTTTCCATCTTCTTATCGAAAGAAAACTTTCTGCTCTTTTGCTTCATTATCACGAGGTTAGATGTTAATTTTCTTGCATTAGCTATTTGTAAATCCTGTTTTAAATAATATTTGATTCCATCATCTGAGGCGTAGATTTTTATCTCTTCAATTTCTCGTTGGTCATGATCATGAATGTTTTAGGCAAAAGATAATACAGAGCTCACTTTCTTTTTTATTTGTTGCGGCAATTATGTGTGTTACACTTGGGTTTTCAAAGTCATAGTACAAACATGGGATGCTCGAAGTAGTACACAACCAGTTCTCTAGCCTGAAGCAATAATACAGGTTTCAGCTGACTCACCGACCTTCCTTAAAATTGCAGTTTGAGCAAGCTCTCAATACACCGGATCCAAAGGAAGGCCTTCAGAGACTGATTGATCCGGCCCTAGGAGAGGATTACCCCATGGACTCCATCCTCGGGGTACAAATCGTTCATAGGCTGAACAAAGCTGCTGCATGCAAAATTATTACCTTTTCCTTCTTCTTTTGCTATATGTTTTGTGCAAAATATGCTGCCTAGCTAAGACATTTTCTTTTCGCGCAGATGACAGTCCTGGCGAGGGCGTGCACACAGGAAGACCCTGAGTCTAGGCCCACTATGAGATCTGTGGTGGTCGCATTGATGACGTTGACGCTTTCATTGAGGGATGAAGAGTGAGTTGACAAGAAATCGATTTTCAGGAGAGAACCAAGGCCATGTGAACATGTCCCGAAGGGTAACTCATGCCTGCCTGTCTCTGATAATTGCACATTAGGGCCCATTTCTGCCATGTGAGTTTTGTCTTTTGTCTAGTGAATCTGCCTACTGAATCTGAGTCCTAGTACCCTGGCCTCTGACGGTTCCGCGGGTTAGGTATCCCTCTCCGCCGCCTCCACCGTCGCCTCCTCTTACTACACTACAACAGCTTGCTCCTCTTGTACTTGGCCTTTGCAGGTTCTCGTCCCTGATCGAGATCCTCGCCATTCATCGGCTTTGAAGAGGTCATCTTCTACTCCGCCGCCGGCGACCTCATCATCAGCTACTTTGTGTCGTTGGCGCTGCTCCTCAACTCTGGCCTCTCGATCCACCCAAAGAATCAGTCTGCAGTGGCCGCAAGCGCCTTTTGTGTTCCTTTAGGATACCGGCGCCTCTAAAGGTCCTCGCCGCCGTTCTCCTTGACACTGGCGACGAGCACTTGCTGCCTGGACGCGTGGCCCCCTTCGGGGTCACCCTCTGTGAGGTGTGGGTATCTGTGTCTACCCGGCTGTCAGCGGCATGTTTGTAATTTGGTAATCTTTGAGGACCTTTTTTAATACCGCTGCTCCATGAATAAAAAATAAAAAAAGAGTTTATTAGAAAAAAAGAGGCGGACCCTTGTACGTTCAGGGTAGTAACTCGTTGTCAATGCATGTTGCTAATTTTTCACTTAGGGCGTGTTTACATTACTGCAGAAAACGTTAACTTCATTGGCCCATACGAAGCGGGCCAAAACAGCATACTTAGTTTAAGTCAATGGAGCGGTTATAAACGCGCTGGCTCTCCTAAGGGCCTCAAATGCGCCGGTGTTTTTTAGTATTGGGCCAGCTCGTTTAAGTAAACACGCTGGTCCAAACAACAGCCGGTTAGAATGCGCATCCATTCTAACCGGTGTGGAATATGTCGCTTAGAATATTTCTTTTTTTTGAATCGGTGCGAAAATAAACCGCTTCACCAGGGAATTTAATCCATCAATAAATCAGAAGTTGCAGAGCGCGCGGAGAATCTGTGTGCGTGCAGTTATGATGGTTTGACGATCGACGACACCCCTTCGATGGCCTGCTTGCGATACAAGTTGGCCAACTCCTCGAGCTGGATCGACCTCTCGCATAGTTTTCATCCTTATCCCACTGGGCCTTCTCGACCTCGATCGATCTCGTATTCCAATCCTTCTCCCACTTTCTCCACAAAACTTACAGTTTGCAGCTAAGCGGAGTGGCGCACGTTGGAGATCACCAAGACCCCGAGGCTGCCCGACAGCTACCCCCAAGTCATCTTGCATGCATGCCCTATAGTGGAGGCATAGAATGTCTATGTCGGGGAGCAAATGCGGGTGGTGGTGGCGTAGGTCACCAAGAACGGCAGGCCTCCCAACGTCGCCGTCGCCAACGTGGTCCACTCTGTGCTGGGGGACTGGCAGGTGGCCAACTTCTCCTGCGACGACGACACCGACGGCAAGTACTTCGTGAGGCTACCGTCGACGAAGGACGTGGAGAAGTTCCACGGCCACGGCTGGTGGTGGTTGAGTGAGCGGGTGGCCTTCCGTCAAGTCCTTCGTCTCAACCAGACGCAGGCTCTGACAGAGAGGGCCACGGCGAGGGACACCCACTGTCACACCCTGAAATTGTTGGATTTCAGGATGTGATTAAAAAGAAAAATTAAACAATGATTTCTCATAATTTTAAAACTTTTTCCAACATTTATTCGCTTTACAGGGAAGAATTAAGTGCAAGAAAAACAATTGGTTGTTCTTTTGAAATTGAATACGTTTGTTATGTGTGTTGCATTCATGCTGATGCATTTTGGTGTTTCATGAGTGCACAGCTTTTAAAATGCGTTTACGCGACGTCTAGGTTCTTCCGGGAATTTTCTGGACTTTTCCGGAATTTAATTCTCCTTTTCCTAGAGCTCTTTCTATTTAATAGAAGGCTCTAAAGTCCTTTTCACGAGCTCCTGATATTTTATTCGGACTCCTCGTGTCCCAATCTACCTCTAGGATTTTTCCTGGAACTTTTGGGATTTTCTGAGTATTTGTTCGTGCTTTAAAAACATTATCTAGATTTTCTGGATTTGTTTTTGCACAGAAAAATATTTCAAAAAAAAAAGAGAAACCCTAATTCTTAACGGATCGGGTCGGATCCTGCTGAACCCGACCCGACCCGCTCCAACCCGCCCCGCCTCCGCTGATGGGCTGCCAGCCCAGCCGCGCCCGCGCCTCCTTCCCACCTGGGCCGGCCCAGCTCGCCTCCCTCCCCGCTCCGCGCCAGCCCACCCAGCAGCCGCCCTGCCCTGCCGCGCCACGCCTTCCTAGGCCGCGGTCCACCCCCCCTGCGTCCCGCGGCTGTGCGCCGCCGCCGCCATGCCGCCGCCCTCGGCGTGCGAGCCCGGCCATCCTAGGGTTGCGCGTCCTATAAAGGGCGAGGCCGCAGCCCCGCGCGTCCCTGCTGCCGCGCCGCCGTCGCCCCTCCCTTTGCAGCGCCGCCGCCGCCTCGTGAAGCGCCGCCGCCGCACCTGCCGGCCGAGCCGCCGCCGCCGTCGTCCTCCGCCACGCCGGGAGACCGCCGGGACGAGCCGAGGCCGCCACGAGCATCGCGAGGCCGAGCCGCACCCCCGCCGCCTCTCCTCGTCGCCAACCGGCCACCGGAGCGCCGCCGCCGTGAGGCACCCGAGCCGGCCACCGTCCGAGCCGCCGCCGGCCAAATTCCCGGCCGTCCCGTCGATCTCCACCGCCGGTGAGCGCCTCCACGTGATCCCCTCGACCTCCTCCTCCTTTTCCCCCTGCCCGCCGAGCCCGGAGCCGCCCGAACCACCGGCGATTGGAGTGCCCAGCGCCGCCGGCCGTGACTGCCAGAGGAAGAAGAAGGCCCAGCCCCTTTTGCATTTTGGCCCCCGAAGAAATGTGTAACTTCTGCAGATTCCTTTGAGTCTTGGCAGATTCACAGAAAAACCCCTAGAATCTTTAGTTCTTCTCAATCCAGCCCAAGGCCTGAACTTTTACAGATCTGACCCCGAGAAATTATCTATTCACGGTGACTATTCACTGAGTCACGTGAAACTTCTCTGCTAGCCCCTGTTGGCTATAGTAAATCGCGAATAGGTCCCCATAGCCTTTAAATGCCCGTGGAATCCACGTTTTAGCTCCGTTTCGATCCGATCAAGTTGCGTTAGGTTCGTAATCACATAAAGCATACGTTAGAGGAGTTGTTTACCATGAAACTTGCTTTTATAATTTAATTTAGAATTAATTTGATTAATGTCAAATAGAATGCCTTTTCTTACTTAAAAGCAAATTAGGCCTTACATTCGATTTTCATAACTAAATCAATTTGACTAATGCTATTTAATTGTGTTTTCAAATAAAAGTAAAATAGAGCTACACCTCGGTGTTTCTAAACTAAATGTTAAATTTGATTAATATATATATCACATTTGATTTTCTAAATAAAAGTTAAATAGGTTATATCTCGATTTTCAAAAAAAAATATAATATGATTAATATCAACATAAATGTGTTCCCTATTGTAACTGGCTTAGTTGAACTCGAGATATAAACTCCTACGCTTAGATGATCACATGTGCTTTATTTCTAAATTAAATGTTTAATTTGCATAACTTATACGTAAACACCTCTAAATAAAATATGACTAGGCTTTACACCGTCTTTCTAAAAATGAGCATGAATTGGACTAATTATAACATAGGGTACTTCTCTGAGATATCCTTTACATTATGTTTTCTTAATTAAAATAAACAAAGCACCTAGGTCTTGTCTTGCATGATCAAACCTTTCGATAGTTGTTTCATCTCACCCGTAGTCCGCCTTAAGCGCTTCTTCGCGGTCGCGTGTCCTTCGATCGAGCCCTGTCGTTTAGAACGTTCTTTCAAAGCTTTTCTTTTGATTGATGTATTGTTCTTAGTTGTCTCTATTTGTTGCTTGTATGTTTGCTCTAGAGTGATTGCTACGAGTAGGAGAAGGAATGCCGTTCAATGATCCTGAAGAACAAGAGTTTGAAGAGCGAGAATTGAAGGCCTTGAGCAACCATTAACCGGATTTAAGGCAAGTATAGCATGGATGATCCTTGTTTCCCATCCACATTAATTAAATTGCTCATGTATGCATGTGTCTAATCTGTTAAACCCTAAGGATGTACCTAGTCTTTACCTTATACCTTGTTTACCCCGGGTTTATGCATTTATGGGTAGTCTTTGCTAAGCGCAACTACTGTCACCTTTATTTAAGTGTTAATATTGATTTAAAGGTTCACTTCAACATGATGGTAAAACTTGCTTTTTAGCAACATGGCTCAGGGAGCTAGAGCAAGTGCTGTGTGCTTTGTTCTAGCGTCTCTCCGTAAGGTCCGGTTCGGAAAGCGGCAACCCAGGAACCAGTCGCCACCGCCGAAACTATTATGGCTCTGGTCTTAGTCAAGTAGCTCGTACGTCTCTAGCTTGCCAGTAGTTACCGAAAGGCGTACGTGGGGAGCTTGCGGTGCAAGCATGGACTTGATCCATCGAGGACGGACTCACCTGCGCTCTGAGATCCGTAGGCTATGTCTCGTTAGGCACAGTCCCGTGCTGGGAGTCTCAGCGATTGAGAACTCCACACGTTGCGCCGAAAGGGCGATGCCCGCGCTCTGGATGCCATTGATCCCCCTATGGTGCGTTTATCCATAGGCGTAAGTCAATCTCGATGCCTTGGGGCCATGCGCTGCAAGTTGGACCAAAACGACTACTGTGCTAGTTAGGGTGTCTAGTGAAAAACCTTGTAGCGTCCCTATGCACTCACACCTCGGAAGTGTGGTACGTGCGTGGTTGGGTTGAAAGCTCTTTGAGCTTTTACGCTAACGGTTGGGTAAAGGGCGAAACCTCTGCAGAGTGTAAATCTATCATGATAGCCGTGCTCTCGGTCACGAGCGGCCTGGATCCTTTTTGATTAGAAGATGATGATGATGATGCTCTATGGTTCTAATTATACTTACATCTTTAATTGGGGTTACAACCGGGATCTCTCACATATTTGTAGTAATCAGGGAATGATAAAACGAATCAACTAAAAGTGCTAATGCAGTAAACCCGAGTCAGCCTATTTAAGCCTTTCATACCTCCGTGTTATACTTGCTAAGTATGAGGGAATACTTACACTTGCTTTCAATCAACAAAACCCCGGATGGGTAATCAGATGGAGCATCATGTGAGGCAGTGGCTGAAGATTTATCAGAAGACCTTTCGCACATCTGAGCTGTGGTCAACCAGTCGGTGTCCCTGTGGACTTGAGGCTCGACTAGACGATAATGTTCAATAAGATAGACTTCCGCTGTGTAAATTCTGTAAACTCTGATGTAATTTGTTTTATTCGAGCATTGTGTTCTCTGTAATACCATATTTGTAAGCTATATGTGTTGTGTGGACTTCCTGGGCACACATATGGCCGCATTCGGTTTTGTATAAAATCGGGTGTGACACCCACCCAAGCAGTGGTTTTAATTATTGTTTTATGCCATGATGATGAAGTTGTTCCTCTGAGCAATTTAACTGTGCTTTGAACAATAGTTTAATCATATCGATCTGTGTGTAATTGTATAATTATGTGTTTATGTTTATGTTTTCGATATCATCTTTGTTCGATTCTTTTTTTAATCTTTATTTGTCATTCTGAGCGGCGTAGCATGAACCGCTTAGAATAAAGCCCATATACTAAGTGGCCCATACTACGCCGCTTAGAATGAGGCTCATATGCTAAGCAGCTCATACGACGCCGCTTAGAATAAAGTGCGGCTATAAATAAGCCACACTGTTCCGACCAAAATCTATCCACTCTTTCTTCTCTCCCAATCCGTCGCAATGATAGTAGATCGACTCTTTCTTCTGTTCCGACTCCACCCGCAACAACAGTAGATCGAGCTCTCCCTGGCCCGCTGCGTCCACTACTACTAGAGCTCCGTCGTGCCCCTCAGTCCTCTCGTCCTCGTTCGGCATGCCAGTCTCCCTTGACACCGGGGCCACATATTTGGTGCCAGCGGTTACGCGCCTCAGCGGCAGGGCGACTCGCACGGCGGAGGTCGAAGTGGCGCGGGTGGCCTTCCTCCGCCTCCATCGCCGATGCGGCCACCAGATTCGCGGGCCGGATCCACAACGGAGTCGCGAAAAGCAATGGCCTTTGCCTTCCTAACTGCCGCAGAGTAGGTCGTCGTCGATCGGTGGCATGTCGATCTGGCCTCGGCTCTTGCAGATCTGGCCCGCGCGATTGAGGATCTGGCCGGCGCCTTCTCTAGCAGGCGTCGCTGCTGCCCCATCGACCATGACCTTCGCCGGGGTGATGGTGGCGACAGTGGTTCCCCTTCGACCTATCCCATTAGCTCCGCTGCAGTTGCAGTGTAATCCGGCGATGTAAGCGTCGTGAGATTCCATACTTTTGTTATGAACGGATTGCTGCCATTTTGGTCCATTTTTTGCTAGGCACTGTCGTTCCTGCAGCTACCACTAGCTAGTCGTTTAATTCTAAGTTTGTGATGTTTAATTATCTGTTGATGTGATGTTTAATTAGTCCAGTGATGTTGAACTGATGATGAACTGTGTCGAAATGACGGTGAACTATGTTGAAGTGATGATGAACAGTGTTGAGGTAGCTAGCGATGAAGTGTGTTAAATTTTCCTGCAACAAACTCTCGTATATGATCTTCAATGGGTACTAGCTATATATATATCTTGTGTGTTGTTGTGAACGTCTAGCACGTACACGTTCGCGTTCTGTTGAATGTGAATCTGTTGTGTGTGCAATTCGTTCATGCCTGAACTAGCAAGTATTCATTCGAGATCAAATGACTGAAACGAACAAGTATTTTTTTTAAATGTTCGTGCCATCATCCTAACCGGCGTTAGCTAAACCGGTAGAAATAGGTTAACAAACTACGCGACGCTAAACAAACCGATTAGTATACATAGTCAAACGCTCCGACGCTTAGAAAACCGATTCGAATAGAAAGTCATTCTAAGCGGTGCGTAGCACACCTGCACGTTTAATAAGTCATTGGAAGCGGTTAAATAACCGCTTAGGATGACACCTTATTGGCATCGGCAAAAGGTAAGCGGCGTCGGTGCCGGCGTGGTTGAGGTTTTCGCGCCACTTAGATTAGTGGTTTCTGTTGTAGTGTTAGTTGAGGAAAAATGTGTGAAAAGTACTGTTACTAGGAAAGCGTGCACAGAGATAGAAATGAACTGACACTTAAATCCTGGGGCTTGGACGCACACTGATACAGTGGCTGAATGGTGGACCATGATAACCACCACCCGTACGATATCGAAGAAAGCAATCACGAGCCTCACATTACTCATCATCTGGGAAATTTGGTTAGAAAAGGAACGCGCGAGTCTTCAACCGTCGAGAATGTTCCGCCACGTCTCTTATTGCAAAAATAAAGGGAGAGACATCGGCTTGGGCCACTGCCGGAGCCAAAGGGCTAGCGTCTCTTTTAGCGCGAGAATAAACTAGTGCGTACTAGGCGGCAACCCGCCTGTTTTTTTTAATTATTCAAAACTCTTCTCTATCAATGAAATTAGCACAATCTCGTGCTGGTTCGTTCAAAAAAAAAAAAGAAATGAACTGACACAATTCTCTAAAATGGAAAACTTTTGATGGAAATAGGGGAACTAAACACGCCCATGTGCTATCATTTGATTCCCGTAGACCGAGCTTAACTTATCGTGCACGCTACGGCGGCCTGCATACGAGCGTCGGTCAGCAGTCAGCACTTCTTTTCTTATATTTGCCAATACAGTTGAGTCAGCACTTAGTCCGCAGACTTAGCTTGACTGAAATGAAGAGGCCAAACGATAAATAGCCGTGTGTAGCTTGCCCTGCTCCAACAACGGGCAACACCAACAGATCATCATAGAACCAGAGAGTACGAATAACTGCTGATACTACCAGGATGGCTCTGATGAGGGCAAGCAGCACAGGCTTGCTGGTGCTGTGCATCGCCTCCCTCCTCCTTGTCTCATCCATAGCTGCTGAAACTACCGGAGCCCCTGTACATGGTAACGTAAAAGCTCATAGTTCTCGTGCACCTGGGGCATGCCGCATGCACCATCTTGTTATGAAGTTATTATACCAATCTATTCAGAAGTCAGTGCGACCTTGCGTGCGTGCAGATGCTGGTTGGAGGAAGATGAAGCGAGTATTGCTGGCTGCGGACGACTATACGCCACCACAACCACAAACATATCCGAATCCGACCACGCCCCAACCACCGACATACTACGCCCCCCCGCAACAACGACCTTGAATGTACTCTAGTAGTTTATATCTGTATAATTGAATAAAACAACCGCTCGTTGTCGAGCGGTCGGTGCACTGTTGCGTGCTTGTTTCAAAGTATATGTAGCCACGACAGAGACGAATGTTGTAATCAAATTATGTAGTGGCCTTGCTTTATTTGCGGGCTCAAGATACCACCCATAGATATGACGATATGTCTGATCTTGAGTTTAATTATTTATTTATCTGCTGGTGTCTTAAATGAAACAAGATGGTGCGCCTCAGATAATTAAGCTCGGAGTGAATCGGCTTTTTTCTTTGGGATCTTTACGGTACACAATACTACCTAGTGGTAGTATGGTAGTATAATCGGTTTTTTGCTGTGGGTAAAAAGGTAATCTGTACGTTTTTTTGCAGTGGGGAAAAAGCTACCGTTTGGACAGCGTGCGTTATTTTCACCGCCGCGCCCACCACCTCCGTTCCCCACCGCCGCCGCCGGCCCACGGCCACCAGCCGACCTCCGCCTCCGCGGCCAGCAGCTGTCGCGCGCTGGGCGTCGCGTTCTTCGACCGCGACACCGTGGCGGCGAGGAGCCCCTTCGGCGGCGCGCGGTTCCTGGAGGACGGGCTGTACGTCTGCACTCTGCACCGAGCTCCCGCCGCTCTGGCCGGCGCTGCAGGCCGTCCAGCGGGCGCTGCTGCAGGTCGCCGTGAAAGGAGGCGGCGACGGGCCATGCGACTAGTACTACGACAACGTCGGCGAGCTGATGCGTCTGCTGGCCGGCGACGCCGAGGCCGGCCGTGGCGCCGCGGTGTTCGACCGGAACAAGTTCGAGGCGGCCTTCGCTCTCGAGTGGACGGAGCGATCGTTGTTGATCTATCCCCTCGTAGCCCGCTGGTGTAGTTTGCTGGTGATGTTAGTACGGTAACATCTGATTGTGGGGGTTAAGCTTTTTTTATGATTTCGTCCTAATCGATCCATCAGCGCGGCGCGTGTTTCAGAAAGTACGTTTTGTGACCGCTGTTGATTGGTTGATGGATTCTGAATTCTAGTGAATGGATTTGGATAAAACGCTTCTGATTCTTCCTGTTTTTGTTTTCTTTTCATGCATGGAACACTGTGAAATCGGAAGCTCAGCAATCGTATCTGCTTTAGACAGAGTTGTGCATCCTAAATAAACTGGGATTGGGCACCATACAGGTCTTAAAGTTTCAGAGTACCTGCACAAGACCACAGCCCACAAGCTGCACTGCCATTTCAGGGTGCCATGTGATGAAAATGAAACTGATGTGTCAAGTGACCATGTTCAGTTACATTTTGATGTTTCAATTGTGCATTGACCGAATTGATCTCGCCTAGTAATTCGTTCTAGTTGATTAGTCTATAAAACTGACAGAGAGAGGCATCCAATCTCCCAGATTCTCATGGTCACAGAAAATCTACCAAGAAACGCAAGTTGATTCTCAAACAAGTAGCATTCTTCAGGATAGGATCCCTTCAGCCTGCAAAGGATCGATTACGGCCTGGTTTAGTTTCAAAATGAAATCTTTTCACCCATCATATCAAAGAAGCATTTTAGATGCATGGAGTATTAAATATAGATGAAAAAGGTGAAAAGATACATGGATAGGCTGTAAATCGCGAGACAAATCTAATGAGCCTACTTAATCCATGATTTGTAACAGTATGCTACAATAACCATTCACTAATTATAGATTAATTACCCTCTAATTACCATCATTATATAAAGGAGTAATTGGCCATAAAGGTGAAAAATGGTTTTATAGATTAATCTGTCTATTTTACACGATGAAGGAGCTAATACAAGAACTCTACTAAATCTGAATGTCAATTCATAAACAATAGCTCTAAACATCTACAATGTGTCTGTTTCTCGACACATATTCAGAAACCTAACTAAGTACTTGTACAACTCTTATTGATTAGCAATGGATTTCTCCACGGCAAGCTTTCCTGCTGATCCGGTGAACTCCTGGAATGCGCAGACACCATAAACTGAATAGCAGGAAAAAACCACCATGATAATATGCAAGAACACTGAGTGGAATGGTGACATCTCTTGTAAATCTGAATTAAACAGTACTTTGGCCTCCATCTCTTCTGCCTCCAAATCCTACAAGAAAACCAATATATCAGTTAATTGCCATGAAGTTGATAGATCAGAATGGAAAATATGGGCAAATTAATTAATGTGAGATTGGGAAATGAGAGACCATAGCAGGCACCATGGATGTGGGGATATGGTTACAGAAAACAAGAAAGAGTGAGTAAATATAGCATTTAGTATATACTACATCATAATATGGTATAACTGAGGACTGAGTTCTGAGACCTCACTAAGCTGTCATAAATAAAAACATGTTCAAACCTATCTCTGTACCAAAAGTCCAAAAGCTTATGCGTTTAGCCACATGTTCATAGCCTACATCAATATATATGTTGTGTGCTAGGACTTGTGGAGGAATACTGATGATAATCACATAACCTTGTTAAAGCAGAGTAGGCACAATTACAGGTGCAAGTCATTTGCATAGTTGAATAGGCACAAGTTAATACAAATATTAACTCGGACATACCTACTACAGAGTACAGATGGATTTGGAGATGAATATTAACTTGGAATAGACCATCTTGAGACTTCTTGAAGCTGGGAAAGAAAAATGGAACTTTTAGTACTATGCTCTAGTCTAGACATTTGGAAATGTACATAGACTGGCAAAAAAAAAATATTGTGCTTAATATCTATTCTTTTTTATCAGCAAACGCATCACTTTGTTAGCTTCTCGATGAGTTGTCCATAATCTTATTAGCTTGTGATGTGTACTGTTTTTTTCAGGAGACTACTCAACATACTTGCCAGCTACTATGTCTAGAAATATGGGTTTATGATGGAATAGATCTTGCAATAGTTACAGAAGAATAGTCTAAATTTATTTTACGAATCCATATTTTGCGAATCCAATAGTTACAGAATAATAGTCTAATTTTTTTTACACATCTAGTTATTGTGCTCATAAACAACTTATTGTGCAGATGTAGACAAACCTACAGTCATGTTAAAAAATACTCCATGGAGAGCATCCCTCTTTGCACTATGTTGTTTATGAGCACGAAAAAAGTAACATTGTATGACCTGCAGTTCAGTACAGGGCACTTCTTAGAAAAATCAGAATGGTAACTGCTGATAATTTAAATTACTCGCACACAAAGATTTGTGTGCACCATATGAACAGAAAGTAAACATGTGAAGAATTTTTTTAAAAAAACATAAGTGCAAGGCCATTATGTTCTTTTATAGGATATCTAGTTCTCTACCTTCTTGTTGAGTCAAGCCTATTTGTGGTTAAAGCCTCTTTTTCAATCTGAAACCAAGGAGGACACATGTGACATTACTGCAATTTCAAAACATAAACTGAATCTCCATGTGCAGACCTTTTTGAGTGTTGCCGTTGAGAATATAATTTCGGCAGCAGATCTATAAAGCAAGTCGCATCGCAAAAGCACAAGGAAGATGATTCAATCGGATCCATGCACACCAGCAGGTGTGTAACAACGAGAGGGCAAGAAAACGCACAGACCTGCAATGCAAGTAGGGAGCGCTCATCGTGGATCTGGCAATCCGCCTCTGATTTGATTGTGGAACATGTCCAAATAGAAGGTCTTTGAGAATGTAGCACTGAACCAGTTTGGAAGCTTATCGATTATACCTGTGTTTGAGATATCAACATAATTCATATTCACCTGAAATCGAAGCTAGTTCTGGTGCATCTAAACTGAATGGAGGGAGCCATTCAGAAGAAACTCTAATCTTCAAAAGATCAGTGGTATTGCAAAGTTTAGAGCGCTTACATCTACGCTTCAGAAGAACACGCAGCGGCTCTCACGTCAGGGGAGCTCCACGACGGTGGCCACGCGCCGCCGGGCGGACCTCGGGAAGACAAGGCACGGTGCCGCCGCCGCTCCCTGCCGGCTGGATCTCGCCCCGAGTCAGGTGCCGCAGAGGCCGGATCCCTGCATCCGGCGGCTCCGGCGGCGGAGAAGAAGAGGGAGGCGACGACGGGGCTGACCTGCTCGAGCAGGTCGTGGAAAAGGGGCGGCGGCGGCGGGGATCTGGGCAGGCGAAAGGATGCGTGCGGCGGGGAGAGCGCGTCCGGCAGCGACGCGGCGTCGCGTCGGCGGCGGTGCGGGTGAAGGCGGCGCGGTGGATCAAGAGGGCGAGCGCGACGGAGGCGAGGGTCTCCAGCTGCCACGCCACGCGGTCGCCGCCCCCCGCGCCGTCGCCCGCCGCGACACCATTCGCCTACACGGCCGTAGCCTCCGCCGCGGCGTCGCCGCCTACACCACCGCGGGGCACGGATTCGTGCCGCGGGGTCCCCGGCCCCCCTCACCCCCCCTCCCCCCCGCGTGTCGCCGCAGGCCGCCGCCGCCGCTAGTGATCCGACCGCCGCGAGTGACCCGAGTACAGTGACGAATAGATTAGGGTTGTATAGTGAGAAATGAATGGATTAGGGTTGATAACATTTCGTATAGTTGATTTGATTTGATTTATTAAAAAATATTATTTTTTTCCAATCATACCCTTATACTACCCATACTACATATGAATACTACCCATACTACCGTAAAAAAACCGGTAGTACAGAATTAATTTCAGCCATCGGATCTTTCAAAATATGTCCTTTTTTATTACATACGAGTCCTTTTCAAATGGTAGTACATGGTAGTATTGTGTACCGTAAAAGTCCTCTTTTTCTTTCTTACATAGAGATAAAAATTGTACGAGAATAGTAGCCCCTAATGTTGTAATCACACAAAACCTAGTTCGGATTATTGGTGTTACGAATCATCTGTATTAATCTGACCATTTAATACCGGTTAGAATACCCAGTACAAATACGGTACTCAAGGGGTTGCGAGTTGCGACCTGGTACTAAAAGCTCCTCTCCGTGAACGTCTTTCTCCCTTTCCACAGCAGACTCCTCCACCATAAGATCTCCTCAAAGCAGCAATAAGCAAGGGAAAAGGAGAAAAAAAGGATTGAGGTGGAGGATAGGATCAAGATCAGATGCATCATCTCGGTAGATCGACTTTTCCCCATCTCAATCTTGCTGCCCTAGGTTTGGGGGACGGCTGTGGTGGGGTGAATCCATTTTAGCTCTGCTAATTAACATTTTTAGATGCTTCTTGGTCATGGGGATTAGTGGATTTGTGGGGGAAAGCACGGCTTGAAGGTCAATCTAAGGTCTGCTGTCATGTAGCTGTAGCAGTGCTGCTGTTCTTGTGGTTTTGATGACCAAAACGATTTTTTCTATAAAAGTGGATATTAAGAAAGTTACAGAGAATTGTGAAATCCAACTAGTGCCAACGTTTCACATTTTTTGGTGGAGTATATCATCAGTTATTAAATTTTGTTTGTGCCCTATTTTCTGAGTGTCCAGATTATTACAGTAGCTGTTCGCCTGTTCATGCGTGTGTTAGGTGACGTTAACTATGGAATTGTAGGAAAATTATAATAACAAAGTTGTAGGTTGCTCAAAGGATTACCTTCTGATGAATTCTAAGAATTTTGGTTTGGGAGATATGAATTTTTGCATCCTGCTGCCAGAAATTTCAAACAGATTTAGTATTCCATGTTATCTGCAGTTTAGTCCCTCTTGGCGTAATGTGAAAATTGTAGGGTCTATACACGGTTGCAGGTCCTTCTGTTGACATTCTAAGGTGTATTTGTTTTAAGTCATACCATGCGTAAATTAAGATATACAAACAAGTGAAGCAGCAATGCTGCAGTTAGCCTAGTCAATGTTCAACGCTGTCGCTTGTATGATGGTTTGGGTTATAGAAATATCCTATCTACTGTATGTATGTGGTTCAAAGAGTGTGTGTTCTGATCTTGTTGTGCCAAACAGATGGTAACGCTCCGGATCATGCCTGGAGCGACAGTCTCCTAGGGCACGTTTGGTTCACTGCCAACTCTAGCCAAACCAAAAAAAATGGCGTGCCCTCGTCAATTGGCTTGTGTTTGATTTATAGCCGGCAGATGGCGTGCCAATCTTCGCCAAAGCAGAATACACAGCACATGCGGGCGAGAACGCTGGCGAGAGAAACGCTCGCCAATTATTTGGCAGCCCGCAAGGGAGAGCATGAATGAGGTACGTGGCAGAAGACCAATGGTTGCATGGAACCCAATATTGTTATGTAAGCAATATTCAAGCGCTGATATCTCTTAAATGGTTGATCTAATTACAAATCCGTTTGCATATTTATATTCCTCACAATTAAATCTACAAAATAAGATGTCACTTGACCATCTTTAAATATAAAAAATAATAATGACATGTGGACCCCACCTGTCAAACTAAGAGGTTAAAGTATTTTGGCTTGATTTGGTAGGGTCACATTCCAAACATAGGTTTGCCAATATTTTGGTGTCGCCAACGATTTGGTCATGACCAAAATTTGGTAAGGCAAAATGAGGCATAAACCAAACATGCCCCTAGTCTCCTTCATTGGGAGGCAACTAAGCAGGTAACACACTTTAATTTGCTATTTATTTTACCTGCACCTTAAACTTTCCGAATGATAACATATCTTTTATTACCCATTCAGATGTGAAATTATGCACCTCTTATTGTTGCGTAACACATTGTTGATCTTTACTTGGTATCTTTACAATGAATCATATTGACATAATTTGAGTGAGACTTATGTCCTCAAAATGTGGACAGACTTATTTGACATTTGTCGTGTATACTCTCTCTCTCTACATGGATATTAAATGGCGTTGCATTACATCACTTAGAGCAACTCCAAGAGACTCTCTAAATCCTTCTTCATTGTTAATTTTAGAGATTTTGATTAAAAAGTTACCTTCCAACAGCCTCTCTATTTGGTTATTCAAACATAGTCACTCTCTATTCTGGATTTCTCGCTAGCAAAATATAGAAAAGAGAATAGCTCTTTAGAGTGCATGCAAGATATAGAGAAGCTGTTGGAAAACATGAAGATATAGAAAACGATTTTTATACAAATGACTCTTTAAATGATGATTTAGAGAGTGATTTATAGAGAGACTCTTGGAGATGCTCTTAGTGGCAAGTTAATAGCCGTCAATATTAGGGATACATAGAAACAACGGAATAAGGACCAAAAGCATCGAGCGGAGCAAGGACATGATTCTTGAGAAGAACTCCATCTCACGTCATTAGAGAGAGTTCCGCCACGCCTGACCCCGACCGATCCGGGATCGGGGCACACTCAATCCTCGGGGGCACCTCCGCCTCGCTCGATCCCAACTGCTTAGGGGTCGGGACTCACCCGAAGCCGAAAGCATGGGGCGGAATTGCTGGGTGCCGCATACGCGGCACCAGCGCCGTCGCCGCACGCCTTTGCCCCGAGCGTGCTGCACTGCTGCGGCCTGCAAAACCCGCAGTTGCTATACGCCACATATACGCAGTCATCGCAAGGCTTGCGGGCTGTCGCCGCCGCACGCGGAAGGAAGGAGTCGGCGCGGCGTCGCCGTTTCATGTGGGCCGGCCCACTACAGGTAACTCGTTTCCTTTTTCTGTTTTTTTCGTTCTTTTCAGTTGTAGTATGTAGTGGCGTTGGTCTTTTGCTTTTTCCGTCTAGCTAGTATTTGTTTTTTTTCTCTTTTCCATTTTCCATTTTTTATTTTGTTTGTCCGTTCTTCTTTTTTTTATCTCTTTTCTTTCTTTTCATGTTTTACTCATGTTGCTTATTCGCTAACTCCAACAAATTGCATGTTACGTTGGAAATATTTTTTCTATTATAATGTGTTTTTCTTTCTTTCCATGTATTTCTTATTTTTCTTTATTTATTTAAAAATAGTTTATGTAGTATAATTTATTTCACATGTATATATTTCGCTTTCATGAGTCCTAGTTTGTTTCCGGTTATATATTTTGTTCCAAGTGTACAATATTTTGTTCATCATGTATATATTTTTGTTCTAACAATATCTCACAAAATATTTTGTCGGTGTCGGAACCGCGCGGGGGTCCAACACCTGCAGAAAAGTGCGCTGTGTCCCGTCTCTCGATGGTCGATGCAAGGGCAATGTGGTGACACGAGGTTTATCCTGGTTCCGATCTTCCGATCGTACGTCCAGCAGGGTGTGCTTGCGCACTTGTATTGCCTTGCACCGGGGGGTGCTCGTAGTAGGGGGCTACAAGCTTGGCGGGAGAGGAGGATGAGCCTCCAGGTCCCTTAGAACGAGTGAGAGTTATGTTGCTTGATGAACTGAGTAGCGAGTGTGTGAATGAGTGTCTCTGGTGGTCGCCCCGTTCTATGGGGCTGCCTCCTCCTTTTATAGTTCAAAGAGGGGCAGTTACAAACAGTAGAAGTACAGTACTTAGTACAGTGACGGCGTACGACGGGGCGTGACTGCGGGCGTGACTCTTGTCTTGGCTCGTGTTGTCGGACTAGGCGACTTCCCGGCGTATGGTGCTCTGGCGCATGGCGTGACGTCCCCTGTACATGACGCACGCTCCTTGTGCTCCTGATTTTATGGGCTGGCGTGGGTCGTCATCATCAAGTACATCGGGCCATGGACCCGTTCGAGGGCTCCCCCTGTCTGTTCGAGGGGTCCCCGTACCGGAGTTGGTAGAACAGGGGAGCGTGACAGTACAGGGCTGTCATGTTGCCCAGGCTTGTGACGCCACACAGGTCCATCACGCTGTACAGTGTAGAGGATGACCGCACGGTGTCGGAAATGACCGCACGGTGTCAGGGGTTGGCGGAGATGACCGGGGATGGGCTAATGATTCGTCGCTTGACTTCCTCGCCCAAGGCCGTGCGGAGCCATTAAATGCTCTTGTCCATGGGGTAGGTGAGCCGTCAGCGGGCCCCGCGAGCGAGGGGTCTCGAGCGAGGCGGAGATAGGCATCGAGAGCGGCCTCCGGGCTTCGAGCGAGGGGCCTCGAGCGAGGCGGAGTTCCGCTTCGCTCGAGGGGTACTGGGCACCCTCGAGCTTGACAGCGGATCAAGACCTCTGCACTTATTTTTCGCCGGGTTAATTGGTTCCAGCGGTTTAGTTGGTGATTACTGTTGTCTTAGGCCTCTCCCAGGATTGGCACCGACAGTAGCCCCCGAGGCCATGCAGTGATGAGTGTCAGACCTGCATGGGTTAGTGTTCTTTCTGGAGTTTTGGCGTTTCGAGGTCCCTTCGCAGAACTTTCCGTGGGGGCGCGCTAGCGCACCCGCGGGTGTAGCCCCCGAGGCCTTGGAGGAGTGAATTGCATCGTCCAAGGTCTTGTTCTTGCCCTTAGACTCCAGGTTGTCTTGTCTCGAGCCATCGTGGGTTGTCCCTTATGGACCGAACCCTGACTTGGCCAATTTCGAGAGGCTTTTGACTATGAGTTTCGACCCTCAGTCGCCCCGTCACGGGAGGAGGGGGGACACAGTTCCATGCTACCCATGAGCGGGCCGCGAGTCATGGACGTGTCGGTGAGCTGTTAGCGGGTGGTTCAAGTGGACAGTCCGTGCCCTGCTCGTTTAGGGTCGGCTCGTGGTCCGGAGACACGTCTCATATAGAACAAGCTTACAAAGGTACGCCAGGCAAGGCTCGATCCCATTCGTTAGGACCGAGGGCTCGATGCGCTCCCTCGTTGGGATCCTTCAACTGGCCTCCTTTGTTCAGCCTTGAACGCGGATCAGGGCATCCTCGAGGCCTCGAGGCCTTTGTTCGAGGTTAAGCGCGTTCGTGCATGCCCCGTTCGCCCCTGACTCTGTTTGATCTGGAGAGCCTGTCGGAACTCTCGACGGGAGCCAGGCTTCGACCCCCTGATCAGTAAAGCTCGAGCGATATATGCCTTACCTGTGCTGGTGCGGAGCAAGGGAATATTCGCTGGCGGTTTGGTTGGGGCGGGGTCCGAGGCGTCCGGTCAGGCAGTCATGGCCAACGTGGCGCGGCCAGGGCGTAGTGGCGCGCCTTTTCAGGCGAGAGCGGCGCTGGCGGGGCGGTTGGATTAGACGCGCTACAAGACTTCGCGACTGCCTCGGGCGGCCACAGTCATAATTGTGCCTTTATGTTGGCCCACCACGTTTGCGGGGTCCACTTGTCGGCGACAGGGTTAAGTGTAGAGTTAACGCGTGCCCGCAGCCGCGCTTTACCCGCGGCCCGGTAAAATTTCGTCGATAAATACGGGGAGAGGAGGGGTCAGTTTCCCTTACCTTAGCTCAAACCTTTGTTCCCTCCGTCTCTTCGTGCTCGCTAGCCCTCGAGAGCTTAGATCCAATCCATCTTCACTCCCCATCCTGAGCCATGGTGACCTTGAGGGAAGCTGCTCCATGGAGCCCGTCCACCGCCGACAAGAACTACCTGGAGTCGCTCGTTGCAAGAGGCTTGCTCCCCAAGATCTCTTCCGCCGGCCAGCCGGAGTGGATGGCGCCGCCATCCTCGCACAGGGTGCCGGCTCCACCCCAGGGCTACGTCGTGAGCCTGGCTCGCCTGCACGAGCGCGGGTTCGGATCTCCTCCCGGGGATTTCATCCGCGCTCTGTGCACGTACTACGGGGTGGAGCTCCATAACTTCGCCCCGAACGCCATCTCCCAGGCGGCGGTGTTCGTCGCGGTATGCGAGGGATACCTGGGGGTTCCGGTGCACTGGGACTTGTGGATTCACTTGTTCCGGGCCGAGCTCCACACCGTCGCCACTGGGGCCACTGGGGTGCGGAGGCTTGTCCGCGCCGGCAGCGTCATGTTCCAGCTGCGGGAAGGGAGAAAAGATCTCTACATCCCCACCACCATGACGTCCAACAACGCGGACTGGGACAAGGGGTGGTTCTACCTGCGTAACGACGGTAACCTCCTCCCCCCCTACACTGACAAGATCGTGGCGGAGAAGCCGCTCGCATGGAGCTGGGGGGTCTCCCCCAAAGCTCGTCAAGACAAGCTAGGGATCTTCACCACGGCGCTTCGATCCCTGGCGAAGAAGGGGCTAAACGCCGCCGCCGTCATCGCCAACTTCCACCAGCGGCGGGTGGTTCCTCTCATGCAGAGGAGCTTGCCCATCTACCAGCTGACGTCGAGGGCCCCTTTCGAGGGTTCGAGGATGGCCCAGGAGCCGCTCTCAGCGGCGGAGGCGGCCCAGCGGGCGCGGCGCGCCGTGGACTGCACCAAGATGGCGGTCGAGGACGACGTCCTCTGGGCCATCAAGATGCGCCCCGACGAGGGCTACCTCACCTTCGTGAGTATTTTCCCTTCTCCTTTCGAACCGTTTCGCGCTCGTATCGAGTTTATTAAGCGATTAACTTCGTATTTTCAGGGGCTGACCCACAAAGGGCACCGATCGGCTCCCCCTCTCCCTGACGTCCGCGAAGCCAACCGCCTGAACGCCGAGCGGCAGAAGGCGCGTAAGGACGCGGAGAAAGAGACGCGCCTCCGGAAGCAGCGGCGGAGGGACGAGCACCAGAAGGAGAACCGGAGGCAGGGAAAGAGAGGGTCTCTCCCCGCTGCCGACCCCCGACAGCACGCCCGAGCCAGAGGAGGACGACTCGTCAGACGACGAGGTTTTCTTCGAGTCAGCGACGGTGGCGCGCGCCGCTGACGCGCCCCCGCTCGTGGCCGCGACGCCCGGCGCGTCCCCGCTCGTGGCCGCGGCGCCAGGCGCGTCCCCGCTCGTGGCCGTGACGCCAGGCGCGTCGGGTGCTTCTGTCCCGGCGCCCGCCCCGCCGGCGAGGGCCGGGGTTGCCGGCGAGCGAGCCCCCGCGCCTGCGGTACAACCGCCTTCGCGCCGCTCCCAGAAGCGGAAGCTCAAGGGCGTCAACCGGTAAGTGTTTCATCCCCCTTCGACGGCTCGCTTTGGTTGATGTCCGCGTCGACTTTCTAATTTCTGGTTTGGTTGTTTTTAGCGGGACCTCCACCCCCGCCGCCCCCACGCTCGCTCCCATCAAAGCCCTCAAGACGAGGGTTCACTCGACACCCCACACCGAGGCCCCGCCCTCGCGCACGACGCTGGAGGCGGAGGCTTCGCTCGTGGCCAGCTACGAGGCGGCCATGGCCAGGGGGGTCGAGCGAGCGCGGCGGGAGCTTGGCCTCGAAGGGGCCGCGGAGGAGCGGGGCTTGGCCCCCACTGGGGTCGCCGGGCAGGGTCGTCCGGGAGAGCCTGCGGGCCCAGGCGCGGAGGAGGAAGGAAGGCGCGCGAGGAGCGAGGTGGTCTACATCCTCGCCGACGAAGAAGACATGGCGCCGGGGTTCGAGCCCCCGTGCGAGGCGCAGGCGCTCCCTCCTGCCAGTGCGGCGCCTCTGCTCGAGAGCGGGGGTGCCGTCGCAGAGGAAATTCCCGCGCCGGCAGAGGCCGCTGCGGCGGTCAGTTCCGTCGTGGCCGCGGGCCCAACCGCGCCTTCGAGGCTGGAGGCGGTCGAGGGTCGAAGCGTCCCCGCCAGCGCTGGCGCCAGCACGAGCGGTGGTATCCGAGGCATCCTTGGGCTGGACCGCCCTGGGATCCCGGATGAACTCGTCTCCATCGCGGAGAACGAGAACCAGCTCTGGCTGGAGCATCACCAAATCGGCACCGACCTCCAGAACGCCCTCTCCGACGCGCTCGAGCTTCACCGGACCAGGGGGCTTCAGCTGCACGTGGTGAGTTTGTGTTCTTCGCCCTTGGCCCCTTTGATTTTTCGCTTCGTGCCTTGACTTCGTGTTGTTCCCTTGTACCAGCAACTTCGAGACCTGGCGGCGTCCAAGGTCTCGTACATCGCCGACCAGCACGCCCACGTCCATGATCTGATGCAGAGGAATGCCGAGCTGAGCTCTGAGGTGGACCAGGCTCGTGCTGCAATAAACAAGGCGTGGGCTGCTGCTCGCGCGCATGGCGAGTCCCTGAGCCGCGCAGAGAGGGAGCGCGACGCTCTGCGTGCTGCGGCCGCAGAGAGGGCCCTCGAGGTGGAGCGCCTGAACGCTCTCCTGCAGGAGAAGGATGCTTCCCTCGCCGCGGCACAGGCCTCGCTCCGCCAGCAACACGAAGCAGCTGCTGCGGCTGAGGCCCAAGTCCTTGAGCACAGCGTGGCTCTCGAGGTGCTGCGGTCAACGACCCAAGAACAAGGGGCCTCGTTGGCGGCGCTGCGGGAGGAGTCGTGCGCGGTCCGCACGCAATGGTCCGCTGAGAAGGAGCGGGCAGCCGGTAAGCTTCGAGCCTCTGCGTAACCTTTCCGTTCTTCCAGAACCCACACTGGCCCTGTCGCTGAAGATTCCTTTCCTTTTTGATTTATCCTAGGCTTGCAAGCGGCCGTGGCGGACTCGCAGGCCAGGGCGGAGGCGGTGGGGGTCGCTTACGCGTCCTCGCAGCAGGAGCTCGAGGAGCTACGAGAGGCCGCCGCCGCGGTGTGTTTGGAGTTCGAGGAGGACGGCGCCCAGTCTGGCAGTTCGTTGGCCAGCCGCCTGAGGTCTCTGGGTGACCGCGTCATGGGGCGGGTGAAGAACGCGTTCCTCCTCGGCATCCGCAAGGCTCTTGGCGTGGTGTCGACGCACTACCTCGTCCAGCTCGACGCACTGGCGACGGGCTACGTCGTCGCTGAGGGCCTCGACGATGATGCTGCGGTGGCCGCGGTCGAGCAGGCTGATGCCAACGTAGCAGAGACGGCCGCCGCACTCGCTACGCTCTTCGCTGACGAGATCCTCCCCGGTTCAGGCGAGGGTGACGACGACACCTCCCCAGAGCGCACCGTCGACGGGGATGGCGCTTGAGGAACTTTGCCTGTGACAGTGCCTGCGAGGCGAA
Organism: Urochloa ruziziensis; assembly: GCA_015476505.1. Taxonomy (NCBI): domain Eukaryota; kingdom Viridiplantae; phylum Streptophyta; class Magnoliopsida; order Poales; family Poaceae; genus Urochloa; species Urochloa ruziziensis. The sequence goes on from CM027124.1 coordinate 26,541,524, forward strand.
TTTGTAATAGGTTTAGGAATCTTTATGTTTTGAACTTGTGGATGTTTGAGAACTTCGGTATCGTGCTTGATTGTATTTAAATTCGCTATGTTTACTGTCATTTTGGTTGTGTGCCTCGAAAGGAATTCGACCGGGTTAGACCATCTCTCTGCGCACGGGAGGAGCTTGGGCTGCTCGAGCCCAGGGGTGTCGATGGGGGACGCCGTATCCCGAAGGCGTAGGCTTTCCCTCGACACCGACACTCTTGGACCTCAAGCAGCCGCGCCCCGCCCCTCCGCGAGTAGCTTAGGTTCGAAGGTGACGTGGGGGGATGCCGTATCCCGGAGGCGTAAGCTATCCCACGACATCGCCACCCCTTTGCCTTAGCCGTCGATGCCCAACCTCCGTCGCTTCTTCGTACACACAGCCGAAACGTGACAAAGCGACGAAAATTTGTAGAAAATTGCGAGAAGAAACAAGTGGCAAGGGGTGGAGCGTTTATTCCCCAGGGTAATGTGCCCTGTGGTAGCCCCCGAGGGAGTTTTTGTCTTCGCGCGGGGCGAAGAAAGAATCTCCCTGCCCCGTGCGCAGAAAGTCGTGATCGAAATGATGGAGAGATGGAGCGTCGAAGAAACCGTAGGGTAGAAGGGTAGCTTAGCTTTTTTGTCGGGGCGGCGCAGGTGATGCGACGGGTGCCTGGCTCCGCTGCCCAGCGCTGGTGACGCGACGGGTGCCTGGCTCAGCTGCCTCAGTGCTGGTGACGCGACGGGTGCATGGCTCCCGCTGCCTCGTCTTGTCACGGGCGTCCTGTCACTCTGTCAGCGTGCAGAGCATTCAGCGAGGGCTGCAGCCACGACTTGCGTGCCGCTTCGCCGAGCGATGGCGCGCTGCGAGGGCTGCGGCCTCGACATGCGTGCCGCTCGCTGAGCGATGGCGTGCTGCGAGGGCTGCGGCCTCGACATGCGTGCCGCTTCGCTGAGCTGATGGCGTGCTGCGAGGGCTGCGGCCTCGACTTGCGTGCCACTTTGCTGAGCGGTGGCGTGCTGCGAGGGCTGCGGCCTCGACTCGTGCGCCGCTCGCTGAGCGATGGCGTGCTGCTGTCTCTGATGTCGTCCGCCCCGCCTTTCTGACGAAAATAGTAGCCTCGTGACCTTGGCCGTAGTGCACGTCCCCGTCAGACCGCCACGCGTCGAGCGTGTTTCCTTTCTGAGGGACGCCCGCCTCTGCCGTGCTGTCACGCGCCGTCCTCTCGCCAGGGGGCCCCCTTGGGGGTCTGTCCCATGAGTAAGGCACGTGGGGCCGCTCCGCGCAGAGGGTCAGGCGCATGCCGCGGAATGGGCCTAGGGTGTGGGCGCTATAAATAGGCTCGACCATGGTGGTAGGGATCACAAGTGCTGTGAGCCTTTTACGAGTTCCATGGGTTTAGAGTTAAGAACGGCGGGGTGGGGTGGAGTTCGCCCTCCTGACTTAGTTCGAGGGTGGGCGGAGCTTTGGTGTTAGAAGAATGCTAGCGAAGGGGAGGGCGAATGAAGGAGAAAAGGTGCCAGCCGCATCTGCCTCGCCGGCAACCGCTGCCTCATCTTCCAGCTCGGGCTGGTCGACGCTCGGACAGCGGTTGTCCTCGTCGGCAACCGGTGCCTCGTCTTCCAGCTTGAGCTGGACGGCGTGCAGGCGATGGTTGAACGAGGCAGGTGCGATGGTCACCCGTCCACGGCGTCCGGTGGCGGCGCGCTTTGGTGGCAGAGTGGTCTTGCTTCCGGGTGCGCGCCACGTCTTGATAGGTGGGCGTCGCAGCCGGCGTTTCGCCGCTCAGGCCCTCGCCATGTTGGTGAAGGTCGTTTCACCGACCGGGGCGCGCGCGACGACCTGGAGGTCGACGAGGTTCTTTGAACCTTTGCCGCGCCAGCCGTGGAGAACTCCCGTTTGCCTTGGCGTATGTGGCCATGCTGGTGTTAGAAGAAAACTAGCGACGTTCCTAGTCGGTCTAGGGTCGCCAGTGTTGAGAAATGGGCATGGCTACATCCGTCTTTCGGCCGCGAAGGAGCGGCTTTGTATATTGTTTGTTGTACACGACCGTTCGCCGGTCATGCGTTTTATGGCAATAAAGAGCTTCCTTCATCCACTCGAGGGGCGTTACGCCTTTCTCTCCGCGAGACAAGCGATAATTCCAATGTTTAAACTGTACACGATCTTTATTATTACTAAGGAATCGCATGAGCTGATACATGGGCAAGCACGAGGAGCTTAAGGGTAGAAACGACGTAGTTGTTGGATGTTCCAGGCGTTAGCGAAGACTTCGCCCTTCTCGTTGGCTAGCTTGTACGTGCCTGGCTTCAGGACCTCGGCGATGATGTAGGGGCCTTCCCACGGAGGGGTGAACTTGTGGCGCCCTCGAGTGTCTTGTCGCAGCCTAAGGACCAGATCTCCCTTGCTGAAGTCTCGGCGTCGCACCTTCCGCGCTTGGTACTGACGGAGCGTCTGTTGATATCTTGCCGAGTTTAACAGCGCAACGTCGCGCGCCTCGTCCACGCAGTCGAGGGAGTCTCGTCGAGCTTGCTGGTTCGCTTCATCTTGATACGCCCTGAGCCTCGGGGACCCGTATTCTAGATCCGTGGGCAAGATTGCCTCGGCGCCGTATACCAGAAAGAACGGGGTGAAACCCGTGGCTCTGCTTGGGGTTGTCCTAAGGCTCCAGACGACCGAGGGTACTTCGCCGATCCACTTGCGGCCAAACTTGTTCAGCTTGTTGAAGATTCTCGACTTCAATCCTTGCAATATCATGCCGTTGGCCCGTTCCACCTGGCCATTTGTTTGGGGATGCGCAACGGCCGACCAATCCACGCGGATGTGGTTGCGGTCGCAGAACTCCAAGAACTTCTTGCCAGTGAATTGGGTGCCATTGTCAGTGATTATTGAGTTCGGCACTCCAAACCTGTGGATTATGTCGTCGAAGAACTGTACCGCTTGCTCGGATCGGATGTTCGTGATGGGCCGGACCTCGATCCACTTCGAGAACTTGTCGATGGCAACCAGCAGGTGAGTAAAGCCCCCGGGCGCTTTTGGCAGCGGACCCACAAGATCCAACCCCCATACGGCGAAGGGCCACGTGATGGGGATGGTTTGTAGCTCATGCGCCGGGAGGTGCGTCTTGCGGGCATAGAACTGGCACCCTTCACAGGTACGCACGACCTCTATCGCGTCGGCAACCGCCGTGGGCCAATAGAAACCTTGTCGAAAGGCGTTGCCCACGAGGGTTCGGGCCGCCGCGTGATGCCCGCACGTTCCTGCATGGATGTCTCGTATCAACTGCCGTCCTGCGGGAATGGGGAGGCAGCGTAGCATCACCCCAGAAGGGCTACGCTTGTACAGCTCGCCGTCGATCATGGCGAACGACTTAGCTCGTCTGGCGATGCGTCGTGCCTCGGTTCGATCCGAGGGTAGCGTGCCGTGGTCGATCCAGTCTACGTATTGGTGTCGCCAGTCCTGTGAGGCCGGGGATCCGTCGATCTCCATTGCCTCCTGCTCCTCAGGTGGTGGTGTCTCTGGTTGGGGGGTCTCGACGCCTTGTGTCGAGGGATCCTCGTCCATTGGCTCGATGCGGGCTTCCCTCGAGGACGCTTCCGACGTCGTGTCCGGACGCGGGGGCTCGATGGAGGGTCTCGAGCAGTCGCGAGCAAAGACGTTCGGGGGGATGGTGGTTCGCCCCGACGCGATCTTAGCCAACTCGTCCGCTTCTTCATTGTACTTGCGCGCGATGTGGTTGAGTTCGAGGCCGAGGAATTTGTCTTCGAGGCGCCGCACTGCGTGGCAGTATGCTTCCATCTTCTCGTCGTGGCAGCTCGAGTTCTTCATCACTTGATCTACGACTAGCTGCGAGTCCCCTCTGACGTCGAGGCGTTTGATGCCCAGCTCGAGGGCGATACGGAGCCCACTGAGGAGGGCTTCGTATTCCGCCATGTTGTTGGAGGCGGGGAAATGTAGCCGTACCGCATAGCGCATGTGTTCTCCATGAGGCGAGATGAAGAGTAGTCCCGCCCCCGCTCCGGTCTTCATCACAGATCCGTCGAAGTACATAGTCCAACACTCTGTCTGTATCTGGGGCGGGGCTAGTTGAACGTCTGTCCACTCGGCGACGAAATCCGCGAGAACCTGGGACTTGATGGCCTTGCGCGGTGCGTACGTGAGCGTTTCGCCCATCAGTTCCACCGACCATTTGATAATCCTCCCAGACACGTCCTGGTTGCGGACTATCTCCCCCAAGGGGAACGACGAGACCACGATCACCGGGTGCGCCTCGAAGTAGTGCCTTAGCTTCCTTCGAGCCAGCACGAACGCGTACAACAGTTTTTGGATCTGCGGGTACCGCGTCTTGGTTTCTGATAATACCTCGCTGATATAGTACACGGGTCGTTGTACCGGCAGTGCATGGCCCTCTTCTTCTCTCTCTACCACGATGACCGCGCTAACCACTTGGGTCGTCGCGGCCACGTATAGGTAGATCGTTTCCCCATCCCTTGGTGGCGTAAGGATGGGTGAACTCGAGAGTGACGCGACGAGCTTGTCGAGGGCTTCCTGTGCCTCTAGGGTCCAGGAGAAACGTTCGTGTTTTCTCAGGAGCCGGTACAGAGGTAAACCCTTTTCCCCTAGCCGAGCTATAAAGCGACTGAGCGACGCTAAGCACCCCAGGACCCGTTGGACTCCTTTCAAGTCTCGGATCGGGCCCATCCGTTCGAGAGCAGCAACCTTCTCGGGGTTGGGTTCAATGCCTCGCTGGGAGACTATGAAACCCAACAACATGCCTCACGGCACTCCGAAAACGCACTTCTCCGGATTGAGCTTCACACCGGCGGCCCGGAGAGCCTCGAAAGCGGCTCGCAAATCGTCGACCAAGTTATCTGCCTTCTTGGATTTTACGACGATGTCGTCGACATATGCTTCCACGGTGCGCCCGATCTGGTCTCCGAAGACCCGAAGCATACATCGCTGATACGTGGCCCCCGCGTTTCGAAGCCCAAACGGCATCGTAGTGTAGCAGTATATGCCGAAGGGGGTGATGAAAGAAGTCGCGAGTTGGTCGGATTCTTTCATCTTTATTTGGTGATAACCGGAATACGCATCAAGGAAGCAGAGGAGTTCACACCCCGCGGTGGAATCTACGATTTGATCGATTCGTGGCAAAGGAAAGGGAACTTTGGGACATGCTTTATTTAAACCAGTATAATCCATGCACATCCGCCATTTCCCATTCTTTTTCATAACTAGTACAGGGTTAGCTAGCCACACGGGATGAAAAACTTCCTTGACGAATCCGGCCTCCAAGAGCTTGCGCAGCTCCTCTCCAATCGCTCGACGCTTCTGCTCGTCAAAGCGCCGAAGGCGCTGGCACACCGGCCTGGAGTTGGGCTGGATATCAAGGGAGTGCTCGGCGACCTCCCTCGGTATGCCGGGCATATCCGAGGGGCTCCATGCGAAGATGTCGGCGTTGGCGCGGAGGAAGTCGACGAGCACCACTTCCTATTTGCGGTCAGGGTGGAGCTGACCTTCAACGTCTTGTCGTCAGGGTTGCTGGGGTCGAGGGGTACGTCCTTGGTCTGCTCGGCTGGCTCGAAGCTGCCAACGTGCTTTGGCGCGGGGTTGTCGATCTCGTGAACCATCTCTTCCAGACGGGCTACACAAGCTTCATCTTCAGCGAGTGCCTCGGCGTGTTCGACGCACTCGACATCGCACTCGTAGGCGTGCTCGAACGAGGGCCCCACGGTGATGACTCCCTTCTGGCCCGGCATCTTCAGCTTGAGGTAGGTGTAGTTCGGGATGGCCATGAACTTGGCGTAGCACGGTCGCCCGAGAATGGCGTGATAGGCTCCCTGAAACCCCACCACCTCGAAGGTGAGGACTTCCTTGCGGAAGTTGTCCGGCGTCCCCAAGTAGACCGGCAGGTCGATCCGCCCGAGGGGCTGAACCCGCTTCCCTGGAGCGACGCCGTGAAACGGCGCCTTGCTTGGGCGCAGCTGGTCCCTGCCGATCCCCAGGAGCTCCAGGGTGGGAGCATACATGATGTTGAGGCTGCTGCCTCCGTCCATGAGCACCTTGGAGAAGCGTGTGTTGCCGATGACGGGGTCGACCACGAGCGGGTATTGCCCCAGATTCGGAATGAAATCGGGGTGATCCTCTCTGCTGAAGGAGATGGTCTCCTCCGACCAGTCGAGGTACTTCGGGGCCGCCCGGTGTACTGCCAGGACCTCTCGACGTTCGTGCTTGCGCTGCCGAGACGTCATGTTGGTCGTGAGCCCCCCGAAGATGAAGAACACATTCTCCACCTTCTCGTTGTCGTTCTTCGCGGCCACGCGGTTGTAGTATTTCTTCAGCATCTCACACTGCTCGAGGGTGTGAGTGACCGGGCCCCTGTGGTATGGGCACGGTTTTTTGAGCATGTCGTCGAAGACCCCCGGGCCTCGAAGCTGACCCCCTGGGCCCTTGCGGGCGGGGTCCGCCGCGAGGGCTTCGTCGGAGTCGTCGTCTGGCTCTGGTACTCGTGGCGCCTGCTGTACCTTCTTCCCTTTCTTCCCCTGCTTCATCTTTTTGGCGGGGGCCTTAGGCTTGTTTCCCTCCGCGGGCGTTCCTTCCACGTGCTTCCCCTTCTTGTCGACGAAGTTAGCGCCCTCTGCCTCTTCGCCGGAGGCGTAGCGCGTAGCGATGTCGAACAACCCACTGACGGTAGTGGGGGGCTTTCGTCCAAGTTTGCGCACTAGGCCTCGATTCGTCGTGCCCAGGAGGAAGGCGTGAAGCACCTCCGAGTCCCCGACGTTTGGAAGGTCTGTGCAGCATTTGGAGAAGCGACGAACGTAATCTCGCAGGGACTCGCCGGGCTTCTGGCAACATTGCCGAAGGTCCCAGGGGTTCCCCGGGCGTACGTACGTGCCCTGGAAATTGCCCACGAAGGTGTTCACAAGATCGTTCCAGTCATGGATCTGGTTCGGGGGCAGCTGCTCCAGCCATGCTCGCGCCGAGTCCGCGAGATGGAGGGGCAGGTTGCGGATGATGACTTCGTCGCTGGACGCACCACCCAGCGTGCATGCCAGGCGGTAATCGTTGAGCCAGACTCGAGGGTCGGTCTCCCCGGAGTATTTGACGATGGTGGTAGGTTGCCGGAATCGTGGAGGTATCGGTGCCGTCCGGATCTCGCGGCTGAACACCCGAGTACCAGGAGGTTCCGGCGATGGGCTCTTGTCTTCACGGCTGTCGTAGCGTCCTCCACGTCGAGTGTGGTACCCATGGCCGGTGGTGGTGTCGAGCTTCCTTTTATTGAGGATGTGACGGGTGTCATCTTTGCCGGCGCGCGTGTCCAGCATGCGTTCCTTCACAGGAGCCTTCATCCGGCTCTTGAGAGGAGTACGCACTGACTCCGCCCGGTCTTGCGCTCCGCCCACGACTCCCGTGCTGTCGGAGCATCTCATACGCGACGCGGAACTCTCTGCCTGCTGTACCGCGGCCTGTTCGATCAGGGCTTGCGCCTCGCGGCGCAGGTTGCGGCCCTGCGGCGTTGATGGCTCCGGCATCGCTCGTATCAGCGTAGCCGCGGCGATTAACTTCTGGCTGGCCTTGCCAGGGCCAGGGGGTCGTCCCCGTGGTCGTCGGCCATGATTCGCGCCTGCGCGGTGCGTGCCACCTCCTGCGCGAAGTTACTAGGCCCTGGTCGCCCCGTTTCGAGGGCTGCGCGCAGCCGTCGAACCTGGCGTCGCTCGTCTTCGAGGCTGGCCTCGAGTTCTCGCACCTGGATCAGCTGGGCCTGAACCAGCGCGGCGTCTCCGGTCGTGGGAGGTGCCGGCTGCCGGGGTGCCACGCTTCCCACGGGGTCTCGTGGCGCGACGGGGCCGTTGTCCTCCGTGTCCGGCTCGAATACTGCCGCGACAAAGCACTCCCGCGCAGGGTCATGATCCCCCGTGCTCGAGTCATCAGAGTAGTCGAAGCAGTAGTCCGCCGCGGCCTGGAACGCCACGAAAGCCTCGTAGTCGCGAAGTTCGAGGTAGTCCCACTCCGAGTCCTCCCGCGAGGCCTCGTCGGCGCTCGTGCCGAGATATGAGTCGCCCGGCGAGGTCGCGATAAGGTTCCGGATCGAGAGCAGGTGATGTCCAGCGAGATCGTCGTAGGTGTCCATCGCCGTGCTGATGGATGACGAGTACGCCATGCCCGCCCCACGCATCCCGTACGGGAAACGTGACGGCTCGGCCTCGCTCTCCCCGTTCGGGCGCGTGGTCGGAGGCGCGGGTGTTGGCGTGGCTGTCGTCTCCTCGGCAATAGCGCTTTCGCTGAGGTCGATGTTGTCCAAACGGCGCGCGTGCGCAGCCCGGCGCCGCTCCATACGTGCTCGTCGCGAGCGTTGCCCTGAGCGCCTCTTGCGCCTGGGCGTTGGTGGCGGCGGTGGGCTTGTCGCGGCGGTCGCGGCTGTGGTGGCCGCATCCCTTGGGAGGAGCCGCATGAGATAACCGTTGCCGGTTGCCTCAAACCCCAGGCTCCCGAACCAGATGGTGAATCCGGCCGGGAGCGGGTCGGATGAACCGTAGGAGCAGCGGTCAACGAGGCGCTCTGTACGGATCACCATCGAGAGAACTGGTGGGTCAAGAAGTCGATCACAGCGCGAGGCCCCTACCTGGCGCGCCACTGTCGGTGTCGGAACCGCGCGGGGGTCCAACACCTGCAGAAAAGTGCGTTGTGTCCCGTCTCTCGATGGTCGATGCAAGGGCAATGTGGTGACACGAGGTTTATCCTGGTTCCGATCTTCCGATCGTACGTCCAGCAGGGTGTGCTTGCGCACTTGTATTGCCTTGCACCGGGGGGTGCTCGTAGTAGGGGGCTACAAGCTTGGCGGGAGAGGAGGATGAGCCTCCAGGTCCCTTAGAACGAGTGAGAGTTGTGTTGCTTGATGAACTGAGTAGCGAGTGTGTGAATGAGTGTCTCTGGTGGCCTCTCCGTTCTATGGGGCTGCCTCCTCCTTTTATAGTTCAAAGAGGGGCAGTTACAAACAGTAGAAGTACAGTACTTAGTACAGTGACGGCGTACGACGGGGCGTGACTGCGGGCGTGACTCTTGTCTTGGCTCGTGTTTTCGGACTAGGCGACTTCCCGGCGTATGGTGCTCTGGCGCATGGCGTGACGTCCCCTGTACATGACGCACGCTCCTTGTGCTCCTGATTTTATGGGCTGGCGTGGGTCGTCATCATCAAGTACATCGGGCCATGGACCCGTTCGAGGGCTCCCCCTGTCTGTTCGAGGGGTCCCCGTACCGGAGTTGGTAGAACAGGGGAGCGTGACAGTACAGGGCTGTCACGTTGCCCAGGCTTGTGACGCCACACAGGTCCATCACGCTGTACAGTGTAGAGGATGACCGCACGGAGTCAAGGATGACCGCACGGTGTCGGAAATGACCGCACGGTGTCAGGGGTTGGCGGAGATGACCGGGGATGGGCTAATGATTCGTCGCTTGACTTCCTCGCCCAAGGCCATGCGGAGCCATTAAATGCTCTTGTCCATGGGGTAGGTGAGCCGTCAGCGGGCCCTGCGAGCGAGGGGCCTCGAGCGAGGCGGAGTTCCGCTTCGCTCGAGGGGTACTGGGCACCCTCGAGCTTGACAGCGGATCAAGACCTCTGCACTTATTTTTCGCCAGGTTAATTGGTTCCAGCGGTTTAGTTGGTGATTACTGTTGTCTTAGGGCCTCTCCCAGGATTGGCACCGACAAATGTTGACAATAAATGTGATTAATACCGTATGAGAAATTAAGGAGAATCCCAACCAACTTAAATGGTGGAATATGGGTACACCGCTTGTGAAGTTGGCTAGAGTAGATCGGCGAGCCACACGCGCGCGCTCGCTCGCCTCGCCGGGCCGGGCCGAGGCCGAGGCCGAGGCCGAGGGCGTGGCCGTGGGCGTGGGCTTGGGCTTGGGCTTGGGAGTGGCGTGGCGTGGCGAGGCGAGGCGAGGCATGACGTGCCGAGCCGAGCTGAGCCGAGCCTGAGCCTGAGCCTGAGCCTGACGGGAGGGGAAAGGTTTTGCACCGTTGGAAAATTATTCGCAATAAAGGGAATTCATTGGCTGATTGATTTCCCTTCCTCGAATAGAACCCGTCCAGGTGCATCCCCCTTCCTCCGCCAGCAATATATAATCTCCTTCCTTTCTCATCCCGGGGTAACCTTAGAATCACACCCTCTGCTGTGCTCTTTCCATCTCCATCGCCGGCCTTCTGCGCGCACAGATCCGGCGAGAGCAGGTGCCTCCATTCCGGTTGCTCTTAACGAGATCCTGGTCGGGATAGCCAGGCAATCAGGTTTCTGGGGAGCATCTTCACGCGACTGCTCGCCCAGAATTGTGTCGTCTTCACCGGCGCACTGTTCGTCTACTGCACACGCCGTCGTCTTCCTCCTCTGGTAGCAGCGATCGACTACTTCCCGGTGGTCGTACCTGTGTTCCCCATGTGAACAGCGCGACTACATCCCGAAGGCCATCTGCACTGCATCAGCCGCTTTCTGCATCGCATTCGTACGGCTACATCGAACAAGGTCAACCTACGAGAAACACCATGACGGGTGAATCTCCAGTTGATAACAGTGCAACCGGTGGCTCCGTCACTGGTCCCACTTTTGGGTATAATCTGATACCCCTCTTCTTCGTATCTAAGTTAAATCTGAACACTTACACATATCTGCTATCACTCATTTTAATCATGAATATATTGCTGAATGCTATGTTTAATTTTGGAATTAAAATGTCACCGAAAGATTCCCCCGGTCATAATTAATTGTTACTTAGGAAAAAGACAAAATTCGTGTGCTGAATTTGAAAATACAAGGCCAAGCACTCGAGGAGTTTCTTGCCACAGGTCGCTAACCATAGCCGCTTAGACTTTGGTGTGGCATGCATGCAATAATCTAATTCTTGTTGGATGTCTGGCTGTAATGAGTTTTGTACTCTGGTTGAGTCTTAATGACACGTAACTTTCTTGTGTTGTTCAAGGAAAAAAAAGACATGATCAATATTGGTCAACAAGACATACCAACAATACAAAATATATCCAAATCATATCAGAGTTATTAATGTTTCGAAACTATTTCTGAAATTCAAATCTAGCCCCGTACGTATCACCTAATCAATTAAAAATATATTGAAATAGGTATTGCTGTACAAAGTTCAGGCACATTGTCCGCATGTAACCTAAAAGTGTACCAGTTACGGAGTACTCCCTCTAGTTTGGTAAAAAAAAAGTCATTTTGGACCAGATTTAAGTCAAACATTCGGAATACAAATCGTGAATAACTTTTAAGTTGTTGAGTTTGGAAATGTGAAAACTGCATGAATATATTTGTCTTGCAAAATGCTTTCATAAATGTATACATATGTTAGTTTTTAATAAATATTTTTATAAAAATACGAAGTCAAAGTTGTATTTTAGAGACCGTGTCGCTGTCCTAAACGACTTCCTTCGCCAAACTAGAGGGAGGGAGTATATGTTATCGATCCACAGAAAGTACATGGCAGGTGCTCGGCTAAAAGTAAGCTTTTCTTTCAATACATTTTTATTTCTCTAAAAAAAGCAACAGGCAAGAACTTATTTTTCCCAATTAGGCCTTGTATAATTTGTTTAAAACGCATAAAGTTTCTCTATCAATTCTTATGCCTCCCCTTACAATGCATGCATCACAATGCATAAATTTTGTCCATTATCTAGGAATGGAACAGGGCCTAATGGCAGAAATATCTCCGCTGAGAAGCAGAGAAATAGTTTCAGGAAACACAGGTTGAGACAGCACGTAATAAAAGTGCCCCTCCTCGTTTGCATCCTGCACGAACCTGGGAGACGATAGAACGCGTCCCTCCGACACAGATCCCGGGCTCTGCTCTGCTGCTGTGTGCTTTGCTCCTCGCCAAATGGGTTAGCTGCCTCGCGAACCGGGCCTGTCTCCTTAATCGCCGCCCTGATACTCCACTAATCCTGATCAGGATTGGTCACGGGGGCGGGACCTCCCGTAATCCCCGCAGAGTTCCATGGACGCGTGCAGTGCGGTGGTGTGGATGACGGGAACGGCCGGAGCGCTGCTGTCTGTGAGCCCGGAAACCGCGACGCCGACCACGGTTTGCTGCGTGCCTGGCTGCCCTGCGTGCAGCACTGTGGAGTGTCAGAGTGGACGAAACATAAACCTGCACTAGCACTACTAGCTTCTTCCCTCGCTTCTTTTGCTGTCCAAAGGGGCATTTGATCGCCGTGTCACGATGTTTCCTCACTTTGTGATGCCTTAGTGATACTCTACTTATTACCCAAGCATCTCTCTTTCTTTGCCTTTCCCTTCTTTTCTAGTGCTTGAGCTATTTTTGCAAGATGAGTTACGCTTCTTTTTGGGGATTGCTAAAACCTTAACCAAGTATTTGTTCTGCCTCCTACTCCCTCCGTTCCAAATTATAGTTCGTTTTGGCTTTTCTAGGTTCATAGCTTTTGTTATGCATCTAGATAAACACTGTGTCTAGGTGCATAGCAAAGACTATAAAATTAGAAATGCCAAAAAGACTTATAATTTGAAACGGAGGGAGTAGAAGTTTTTTGGCTTTGCTTCACGAATTGTGTTGTCTATGACTTTTTTTCCCATAGCGACGACAACCATGTTTAGCGAATTAGGGTTCTTTTTTAAATATAGAATTGGTGGTTAGGATTTCAGGTGTGAGGCGGGTTTAGAAAAAGGCAATATAAGCCGTGAGTCGGTGCTCTAGTGCAAAAGGGGTTGGGCAAGTTGGCAGTGGAATCAAGCATCACTCGAATAGGGAATTTATTGATGAGAGCATTATGCTTTCAGAAACCATTTAATCGGGATATTAGCATATTACATTTTATTGGATGGAGCACAATGACTCCATGTATCTCTTTCAATACAACTACCCGTTTGGTTCCTCTATGTAGACGTACTTTCCCTCTTGCCACAAAATGCCATTGCAATAAGTCCACCCTCCCAATCAACCCAGTAATATATATTGTAATGTTCAAGAAATTACCTCTTAGATGTACAAATGGAGTTCATAAGAAAAAGATTATGTGCAGACAAAAAAAGCAAATAATGGTTAGCTAGCGAGATCAAATATTTTTTTAGCATATTTGGGCCTAAAAGCTTATGGTTGTTCCGGCAAACACTTCGCTTCATCGTAAAAGTTTCCTAAAAAATTCGATAAGGTAGCCAACCTATCTATCACTCTACTAGTCGGTTTTTGCCAGCTCATGCTAAACTCGCTTCACCATTTTTTTTTAAAATAACGCTTCATCAAATCGATGGTCCTGATTTTGGTACACCTTTTTTTTTGGCTTGGCAAAAAGATTTGGCGACAAACATCACCATGATCAACACCACATGGCTGCTATAAATCTCGGAAATCGCGCGTTGCACAGGGGGCCTGCCTCAATCTGCACAAATCTGATGAGTTACTATTAAAGGGCGACATCTAAACTTCGCCTAATCTCGATCATCCCCTTGTAATAATGAAACAAGTACGCAGACCCTAGCTACAATTAACGTCACGTGACAATAATGTTTTTGCTCTGTCTGCCTACAATCGCTAGCTGCTACACCTACACTACCTTCCGGGTTCTTCTGACTTTGCGAGTCGTTGGCATGCATCATTTCCCTCATTTTATTAACCTTCTAGGCTTGGCAGAACGTCTGGATTCATTTTTCTTTTTTTCCATAAAAAATAACCAGGGGAATTCCATCGGCATCTCTGTGTTGCTGCGCAATTGGGCGCAGCTATACAGAGCCTGTTTAGTTTCAAAAGAGAGTGAAAAATGAAAAAAAAGTATGCATTGGGAAGCATGCATTGTGAGAGGGGGCATGAAAATCGAGAGAGAAAAATTATGCAAAATGATGAATCTAAACAGGGCCATAATATAAATGGTTTTTGTTTAAACAAGCAAGAAATTGAGGGGATGAAATGGAAAAGAAAAATATTCTGAGTCTGACCCTCTGGGACCACCACTCTGTGGATCAAGGCCCATGTGAGAATGTGAGACCCACCCATCCACGGATCCATCGCCCCTCTCCCCACACACATGGCCGCCCCAGCCGGATCCAAACAATTAACCACCCATCCACCCATCTGATTCCAAGTTAGAAAGTTAATAAATAAATAAAACATTTTTGGTATTTTTTGGAGTAGAAATTAAAAAAGAAATGAATTTCCTGTGTTACTCTACTGCTGCAGCCTGCAGGAAGCAGATATGATGAGAGCAGGAGCAGCAATGCAACCGGCTGAAGTGTCATCTGATTCCAAATAATTCACGTACGCTGGCCCTTGTTTTAGTTCGCATCCGAAATCTTTTCACCCATCACATCAAAGGAGAATCTTAGATGCATGAAGTATTAAATGTAGACGAAAAAAAGGTGAAAAGTTATATGGATGGGCTGTAAATCGCGAGACGAATCTAATGGGCCTGCTTAATCCATGATTTGCAATAGTAATGCTACAGTAACCATCCGCTAATTATGGATTAATTACCCTCTAATTACCATCGTTAGATTCGTCTCGAGATTTCCAACCTATCCATATAACTTTCCAACTTTTTCGTCCACATTTACTACTCCTAAATTGGTATAATCAACACCCGAAATCTTTTCACCAAAAACTTTTCATCAACTAAACACGGGCTAAAAAATTTGGTGGTCCAAAGGTGGTGTGGGGCCTTGAAAAATCATACCGGTATGATCGGGTAAACAATCAATCTTCTACACTTGCTGTCATCCTATGTTCTGCCATGCTCTTCTTTTCTTGCTTTTACTTTGCCTGGGAATAATCAGTCTATCTTCTACATGAAAGTACGGCCTCATGCAGTATTTGGCAAAAAGGTTTATTTTGTAAACTTTTCCGAAAATAGATGGGCTTGTTCTCAGTTAAGGTGCTTTGACATGAATGGATTTTAGCAGTAGAAGGGAACGATACTACATTACCACTACTAGGAACGAGCCGTGCATCGAGGTAAACATGAAGATTACTACAAATTACAGCTGCTTTTTTCCCTTTGTATGGAATAGTGGTTCTTCATTATTAGATAAGCCACACATAAGTTGAGAGTACAATAATTTCGTGTCATCAAAATATGAAGTGACAATATATATAGACCGATGATGTATAGCACTGGTCTTTTTTTGGATGTTTAACGTTCTAGAATTTGCATACGACAATTAAGTGGAAAAGGGAACCACAATGGCTTCACCAACCGCGATTTATGTCTTTTTACTTGCATCGGTTGCCACTCTTTAAGGAACAACACAACACTTCACAACCCTTGAAGGTATGAAGGAAACCAAAAGTAGGGACCAAAGGCTTTAACTCTTTCGCTTTTGAAATAGAAACCGACAAATGATATTGTCCGTATAAAACCAAAACAAATTAAACGAACCAAGCGGTGAGTACGTGCTTTTTTTTACTAATATCTAAAAATTTTCATGCCAACAACTCAACGAGATATGATAGCTATGAGCATGTACGTAGATTAGCATCGTTTTCGTCATGCCACTCGAATAATCACGGTTTAAAAGAGAGGCTTGCACTTCAAAACCGTCACATGAACTAAAAACTATAGTTTGTGCATGTGATGTCTTATCGTTGAACTCTCAAATTTTAGAGGAATTTACCAAGGAGTCTTTTTGCTTCTTTTATTGAAAAATGACTCTTCTAATTTCCATGATAACTAAACAAATTACCAGCACACTGAAAAAAGGGGTCATCCACACCTTTGAAACACCACACACACAGATCAAGCACCACTGTCCACCGGCTGGACTTTACTCTCTTCTCTACAGCTGGGGTGGGCACACGCATGACGCGTCATAAAATCCAAAAATGCTCTAACCAATCATAAAACGCCAATTAAACCAGTGATTAATCAGCGGCGTAAATCGCAGAGGGGAACAAAATCGCACAACCAAAAACGGTTCCCCTTTTGCCGAAGGAACGGAAGAAATGTGTAGAGAGAGAAGGCAGGAGGAGAGAGAAGGAGAAAACAAAAGTTCCTCCCCCTTCCCTTCCCTCTTGCTCACTTTTCAATCTCCCCTCCCCCCGTTGCTTCTGCTGTCCCTCCCTCCCTCTCTCTCTAGAGATTCCAATACTTTCCTCTGTTCCTGGGCAAGCCCATCATGAGGTGAGGGGAGGGAGGCGCTGCCCAGTCTACTCTAGCCTGGGTCTGGAGAGAGAAGAGAGAGAGAGAGGGAGAAGACGAGGGAGTAATACAACAGAGCCGAGGGAGGAGAGAGAAAGAGGAGCAGAGAAGGGCGAACCCAAAGAGGCAAGGCAAGCAAGGAGGGAGAAGCCCCAAGATTGGGGGCGACTGGTAAGCAAGAAAGGAAGCTCCTTTTCCCGTTGCTTAGTATCATTGGGTCATTGATTTCGCCTCCCATTTCGCTCAATTCTTTGCCTCCGCTGTCGCCGCAGATCAGGCGAGGAGTAGTAGAGGCGCCGTCTCTGGGATTCGCGCCGCCGTTTCTTTGGTGGGAGCGAGGTTGGTTGGTTCGCCGTCGCCGCCGATGGCCGGCGTGGACGCGGCGAGGTACGCGCACAGCCCGGCGCACCACGCAGTAGCGGCACGGGACCACGCCGCGCTTCGCCGCGTGCTGGACGCGCTCCCGCGCGGCCGTCGGCCCGAGGAGATCCGGACGGAGGCGGACTCCGTCGCCGAGGAGGCCCGCGCCGAGGCCGTCTCGGCGGTCGTCGACCGCCGCGACGTGCCGGGCCGGGAGACGCCGCTCCACCTCGCCGTGCGCCTTGGCGACGTCGCGGCGACGGAGATGCTCATGGCCGCCGGCGCCGACTGGAGCCTGCAGAACGAGCAGGGATGGAGCGCGCTGCAGGAGGCCATCTGCGCGCGCGAGGAGGCCCTGGCGCGCGTCATCGTGCGCCACTACCAGCCGCTCGCCTGGGCCAAGTGGTGCCGCCGCCTGCCCCGTGTCGTCGCCGCCATGCGCCGGATGCGCGACTTCTACATGGAGATCACCTTCCACTTCGAGAGCTCCGTCATCCCTTTCATCTCCCGCATCGCGCCCTCCGACACCTACAGGGTGTGGAAGCGCGGCTCCAACCTCCGCGCTGACATGACGCTCGCCGGCTTCGATGGTTTCAAGATCCAGCGCTCCGACCAGACCATACTCTTCCTCGGGGAGGGCTCTGAGGATGGCAAGGTGCCGCCAGGGTCTCTGTTGATGATCAACCACAAGGACAAGGAAATTATGAATGCGCTGGAGGGGGCGGGCGCGCCGGCCTCAGAGGCAGAGGTCCAGCAAGAGGTCACCGCAATGTCGCAGACCAACATCTTCCGTCCAGGGATTGATGTCACCCAAGCGGTGCTGCTCCCACAGCTCACATGGCGGCGCCAGGAGCGGGCGGAGGCGGTTGGCCCATGGAAGGCCAAGGTGTATGACATGCACCATGTGGTGGTTAGCGTCAAGTCAAGGAGAGTCCCGGGGGCGATGACGGATGAGGAATTCTTCTCAGCTTGCAATGACAATGATACAGAGAGTGAGGGGTTCGATGATGTTCTGACTGAGGAGGAAAAGAAACAGTTGGAGGCTGCACTAAAAATGGAGTCTTCAGATGCTGGTGGTGAAGACCAGTCTGACTCATTTGCTGGCCCTCGGCATAGTTGCTTTGAGCCAAGGGAGAGGGAGATACCAATTGAGGACATGAGCGTTTCTGGAAATGGGGATAGTAAGCATGATAAGAAGGGTTGGTTTAGTAATTGGGGAAAGAGAAGTCAGGTTAGCAAGCCGGAGGGGGTGAAGAAGATGGCACCTCCAAGGAGTTCGCTCTGTGTAGATGAGAAGGTGAGTGACCTCCTTGCTGAATCGCCATCAAATGTACAAACAAGACCAGGAAGGCATTCGGTAGATGTAGTCAGAACAAATGACAACAGAAGGACCAGGGAAAGGGATAATAGGAGACATGCTGCTTCTGCAGAGAATGAGCATAGACGCAAAGAAGGTTCCAAAGAAAGCGAGTATAAGAAAGGCCTCAGGCCTGTGCTCTGGCTCTCTCCAAACTTCCCTCTTAGGACTGAGGAGCTCCTGCCATTACTTGATATTCTTGCAAACAAGGTGAAGGCAATCCGTCGTTTGAGGGATCTACTTACAACAAAACTGCCTCCAGGAACATTTCCAGTCAAGGTATGACCTTGATATTTAGTTTAATACTTCTTAGGCTTTACCATGATTGTTTGATACTCCACTTTGTGTCAATTTTTATGGTTAGGAAGGAAGGTGTCCTTTACATAGATTAATTACCTTGTGTAGTTGTAGACATAGCTATTACAGCAGTATTTGAGAACTACCAAGGAGTTGTCACAACATGGTACCTCTTTGACATGTGTTACCATTGTAGATGATTGCAGTACTTCTCTTTCATGAAACAAGAATTGGTATCTGTGGCACATTGAATTGTACTTAATAACTCGTATTGATATTTTTTTTTGTATTTTAATTGGTTCTACACCATACATGAAACATATGTAGTTAAACTGATTCTAGCTGTTTTCAAATCATCGCTTCCTGAACAATAACGCAATGACATTTGTAACCATGTAACCTGCAGTCTCTATCGTAGTTGACTTCAAAGGAATTTTTCTTATATTTCAAGCTCCTTTTCTAGATGTTTGACATTTCCTGATATTAATGAATCTATCTAGCATACCATATTTGGAGAGCCCCTTTTTGTTTGTTTATTGATCAAATGCAGAGCCAGTGTCACTGGAAAATGTTTAATGTTCTGATAACTGCCGTCTGTCTTAACCCATATGATTATGTCCTCTGCCACTGTAGTAGTCATTTTCTGTTCTAAGGTTTACAACGTTTGAAGTTTCTCCTTTGTTTGTGGTTAGCTATGGTGTTCTTTTTGGAAGTTTTGCCTGTTATGTGCACCCGAATATTTCAAAAATATTGTACTGCCAAGTGCCAAGACACAACCTTTTGTCATAGTCAAGTCATAAGCATTCCATTAATAATTATAATATTTACATGGATACATAATTCAATAACACCACTATGTAAATTCCTAAGAGAATTTTGAATCGCATGAATAATCTGGCACTTTGTTTGACACTGTAGTCTGTAAGCTATGTTATGTACACACAGCATCACCGTTCTCTGTTTATTAAGTTTCACATAACATCTCGTTTTGACAGCCCTGTTATTTGCGTTTTTCCTATTTCCATTTGTATATATACTTTTTTCTCTTCAAGAGAAATTTCTTGAACCCCAGAGTAGTGGTTGTAAGCCTTAGCAATTGACTATCTGAGATTTTCAAAGCAACAAATGATTGATCACCACAAAGGCACATATGTCGGCTTTCGTGTGAAGATGTACCATACTTTTTATGTTGACAAATCACAAAAGTAACATGTCAATAAGTATATCTTACTTCAACAATGGCTGTGTTGACAAACAACACATTGAAATCCAAATTAAGATCAATTTAAGTCTACTGTATGTTTTAGGGTTTGTTAGCTCAGTCATTATAGATACTACATGCCTGCTATTCATCATTTTCAGCTAGAATTGTTTGTTAACATTGGTGCAGGCCCACATTGTTACCCTGGTATCCATAGTATGGTACCGTGGTATCTTGTGCCAAATAGGGAGCACTAGCAGAAGATTGAGTTTTGTTGGAAAGGGCGATAGGAAAGTGAATATAGGGGAGGAATAGATGAGTGAAATAAGATATAAAAAGATTGAAATCATAGGAAAATCCTACCCTCTAGCGTTATCCAAGTTTTGTTTACTAATTTGTATTATTACCATCTAGTGTTCCGCTCATTTGTTAATAGAAGGGTTTTCTTAGATGCTTGTCCTTTTGCATAATTTGTTCCTTTGGAAGTGTATGCTTGCTTTTGGTAAACAACTTGTTGCATTTCCATGTTATAGCACACTGCTGGAAATGGGTGGTAGGATCTAGTACACTGGTCCAACTACAAGAGAAAAAGATATAAAAAACATAGAAGAGTTTGTGTTGACATATTTGTTTGGATTTCACTTTGAAATCAAGGGAATTCATCTTAGGTATATGCGATCTTCAACCATACAGGAAAGTGTGCATTCAACAGATGCCATCTGTTCTTGATATAATAGTTCTAGTGTAAGATAAAACAGTGACAGTAAGAACTGATGTTTATATTGACTAAATGAATGTGTTCCTTTAGTTGCCTACTGCAGAGTATTTCTTTACTTGTTGCGTTTGGTTGAATATTATTTGTTTCTGGTATGTATAATGCTTTCTGTGTCAATGCAATAGTGATTGTTTTAATCCAATAACATGTTTTCTTTTTCCTCTCAGGTTGCCATTCCTGTCGTACCTACAATCAGGGTGCTTGTGACATTCACAAAATTCGAAGAACTACAGCCACTAGAGGAGTTTAGCACACCACCCTCTAGTCCTGACAACAGCAAGAGCCCAGCAGTACAGCCTTCGTCAAGTTCCTGGATTCAGTGGATCAAGGCTCCGTATCGCCAGAACTTCTCGACAGCTCCAGGTCCGAGCAGCCGTGTGGAGGATATCCAGGACCCATTTGCCATTCCTTCGGATTACGTCTGGACGACGCCTGAAGAGAAGAAAAAGAAGACACAGGAAAACAAGAACAAGTCGAAAAAAGGCAGGAACGGATCATAGATAGATGATAGCAATTGGTGGTGGGTTTTAAGTAGTGTGGGTGAAATGGGCTATACTCGTCGGATCTAACAGGAGGGATGAGTGGAAGATTTGGATATGTCGACCGCTGTCTGATGTCGAATGTCGAGAAGCAACCGCTTGTCTTCTTTCATTGTGTTAACAGATTTGTTGTCAACATTCTTTCGTTTAACCTGAATCGTACCAGTCCCGATTATTATTGCAATCTATTGGTAGATTTTGACTGGTGGAGTGGTAGTGGCTTCTGATATTACTTGTGCACTGGTGCGTTTCAAGTTACTGCCATGGTGCCGCATCTTTACCGTGCCAACAGCCATCAATGATGCCCATTTTGTTGTATGTTTGGATGGTACGGATTTGTGTTGGTTGTGTTTGTCCTGCCATGTGGGATCCTTTTCCATGAATGTACCGTATGTGAATCTCTGAACTTGATAAGTGAAAGGAAGGAGGCATTGAGGACAGTGGGGGCAGTACGGCGCTGTTCTTTATTCTTTCCTCAACAATGTCTGCGTATGCTGAAAAACTATAGAGCTGTTTCGTCGGCAATAAGTATATGTAACGAGTATGCCAGAAGAAATAAAACAAAATGTTTTCCCCCCAAAGAGCAGGATTAAAGATGAGCCATGGTAGCTCAGATTACATGAGAAAGTCTGAAAAAAATAAAGAAATCAAATTGGTGGAACTTTTAGACCACTCTTAGGGCTCATTCGGTTCCTCAGGAACCGTTCCACCTGGATTAGATAGCTATAACAGGAAATTTGTGCTAGGTACAACGAGAGAACGGGATTTATTCCGGGTCGTAAACCAATTTGTTCACGATTGCTGCAACAAAAGACCGGGAATCAATCCACTAGTCAAGAGGTGTGGAACCAATTCGGGTCTTTTGTTGTACCTATCATGAGCAAATTGGTTCACGACCCGAAACAAATCCCGATCTCTTGCTGTACCTGTTACAAATTTCTTGCTATATCTACCCCAATCCGGGTGGAACGGTTCCAAAGGAACCGAATGAGGCCTTAGGTTGTTCTTTGTCTGTGTTAATCTCATTCGCTCTTCACGTTCTCAGGTAGTCAGGTGGATGGGTAACGTAGAAATGCCACACCCACACCACAATCTTTAATACTGTCAACTAACTCCAAACTTACAGATATGCCGAGGTTCATTCCATTCATCTGAGACTGTTCCTCTACCCACAGGCCTTGCTAGCAGGATGAGTAAAGGTGCGAGTGCATCAATCCACAGACCTGACTCTGCCTGTCACCGTCAGTGGATTGAGTCATGGCCCACTTGCCTGACTCTTGCCTGTCACCGTCTCAAATGAACAAGTAAATTGGACAGATCATATATATGCACAATATAATTATACAATACTAGTCTGCAGCGTATGAATAAACAAATTTAAGATAAAATAACAAGACGACAACAATTCTTATGCAAATGATGCTGCCATTGGCTGGCTATCAGTTACAGTGATAGCCCATGGGTAGATAGATCAATTGTTTTCACAGATGAAAGAAGATGCAGCAGCAGGAGCATAACACAATCAGTCGAGAAATTTGCAACCTGCGTTGCAAATGGATCCACAATTTTAAACCACCTAGACAGCATCCATCACTGCACTGCATCACGGCTGTCCCACCCACGAGGCTAGCTCCAATGCCGACGTCTCCTGGATGAAACAAATCAACAGTGTCCGAATTACAAGGCCTAGAACATGAGGCATTCCGTGACCTGACTATGCAAAATCTTCCATTTCATAGTCTCTGGAGCAAACATAGGTGGACCAACATTTACCAGCATTAATGGGCAAACTTTCAGCTAGATAATTTACAGATATATGTACATTAAGAGTTCAGTAGCAGTTGCCATGACACAAAAGGGGTTAAGACTTAAGACTGAAACTCAGTGCCTGCTACACCTAACAAGCTTCCTACATCAGTGAACATCATTCTTAAAAGGTGAGTGCCTCTTGAAAATTGGCCAAGCCACACCTAAGTTATCACTGCAACATGTACAATGAACGGCTGATGTACAGTTGACGACAATGCGTTGTAGCTTGGCCCCTCCTTATGTGAACCTCTCTGTCACCAGGAGAGGAACATTGTTCCAGTTGGTAACCTCCATTATTGGACTGAAACAAGAAGGATACCGTAAATTTTAGGACTTTTAAAATACTAATTACAATCAATAGCTACCATAATTGTGTAGTTAGCTAAAATCTACAAAAACAGGGACAAAAGATGGACAGACTGCTATTCAGCCAATCACGCAAGGTGTGTCCAACAAGCTTTTGATGATACACATAATAGTTTCTCTAAGAATGTAAATTGGCACTGGGAACGTCCAACTCAGATAGCGGTTGAAATAATTATGTGCATGAAGCAATCAGCATCTTCTGGAGCAGCACGAGTTGGGATCAATAATATGTATAATTTTTCTATAAAAAAGTGCATATGAAATATAATGTGGATCAGATGACTTCAAAAAGGAACACGCAGTACGGTATATTAAGAAATAATATTGAACCGCAAAACTACAGTAAAAAACACATAATAATTAGAAATAACGTGCAAGTGCAAAAGTAGAGTACAAGGGGCAGAACACATCTCAATAAGAAAGCTGCAGTAAAACCCGTTCTAACTCATGCTAGATGCTACCCAAATGTACACAAATTATTTCTACAGGCTATGAAGCAGTCTCTTGAATGGTTATGTTAAGTATCAATTTTTCATACACAGATGTCCAAGGTATTTTTCTTCCATATCATAAACACAAACAAGGTTTTGTTTATTAGAAAAATCTGACAACAATATGAGCTGTTAACCTGTAACACTTCAGATATTCAGTGCGGCCTAAAGTTTAAAACCTTTTAGCAAAAATAAAGGTAGCTAATTGACAATTATGACTATCATTGCAGAGCACATGAACCGCCATAACAACAATTTTGTGACGTTTGGAAGTACCAGAAACATATTATACTCAAATAATCGGAAAATTGACAATCCCTTGACATTCTTTATGACTAGTCAAATTGTATACAAAATCCATGCATGAGTAGAAACGGTTAAAATTGTGTCTGTTTAAAAAGACAAGCACATGTGTCAATGTTATACACAGGGAACAGTGGAGCATTAATGATAATGAATGGAGGAATAAAGAGCAGTTGGAGAAAGAATAGCTCGAAAGAGACATTAAGTTTCTTTCTACGAAAAATAGATATGGGTTGATACTTTCAGAAACCCAACATGAAAGGTAGTGTTGAATTAAGTTTGCTGATCTTAATTGCTAGTACAAAGTTTTGTTCAATTAAAAAGCAATCCTATCAACCACTTCATAATTGAGACTAAATTATAGCTCGCTCACAAAGGCTAACAATTTTTTTTCCACTTATTTGCACCAAGAATCTCCCAAACTCTAGTTCAGTGATCTACACAGATTATCTAAGTTTGGTACATTCTCAGTTCCAGTATTTGTTCGCAATACCTACTTGCGTGCTCACACAATAATGCATGCTACATTCAACTTTACTGTACTTTGTACATCATAATCAATTAATCATCATCATCATCTAAAGGATGATATACATTTTTTTGATTATAATAGGTTCTCCGACATTTTTCTTGAAAGGTACATACAGCGATTCATCAGAATGTAAATCATGCTCAAGAAAGCAAACTTAGTCCTTTAATATTCAGGGCTACAAGCTACCATAATAGCATTCTAACACGAGTTTTCCGCAGGATATCACCACTATCAATGTTTGGTATCACACAGGTTCTTGATGAAATCTTGTTCGGTGGGTTAGCATAAGGATCTGGGGGTTCAGCTAAATAACTGCGATAATGTTTCCTCATTTATAGGCAGAATAGGCATGTCCAGGTTCATGAAACTGATAAAGTAACAGGGAAAGGAACTAGGATGGTCATGATACTTGGAGATGGCCACCTAATGACCTAATAGCTATGCAACAAAATCATCATCTTTCTTACAGGAAAAGAACCTGCAATATGCTGACATAACTAGCAAGGGCCACAGCTGTGCATGCATGTGCACTTACAGTTTGGCAAATGAATGATATAAAATTTATTCAGTACTACAGCATGTATTATGAACCAGTGCACTGAATCAGTAATGAGGAGGAGAAATCAGAACTAGAGGAAAAACTATGTAATACTATCAGCCTGGATTTGAGTACATAATGAAGCAAAATACAAAGTTTGAAGTACACATGGAATTCAACCAAGAATTCTTTGAATGAAGTTTTGAGTTCTTACTTCCAATAAATAGTTGAATGAAGTACAAAAATAGAAAAGAAAATCATAGCACAGGAAGAATTAGGAGAATTACCAGCAGAGGAATTTGAGACAGTTGTTGCCTTGATGATCCCCAAGTGAATCATTATGAAAACTTCAAAGAAGAAACAGAAACAAAAGAGACCACGGCCTTCTAAATAGGTACTCCAGCTACATGGTTAACTTTCCAACCCATTCATCAATCATTCCATAGTCAATGCTTAGCTCCCTCAATGGTGGAATGTTCTCCATGGCAAAGATCATGATGTGGGGGTATGACGCATTGTAATGATCAAACAGCACAAACTGGACAAACACGTTTGGACTGCAACTGTGGCTGAAATAACATGCCACGTTCCTTGCCCTCGACACATCAATCGCAAAGTTTAACTCAGGAAGAGCAGGATGGTCTGGCGGCACATACTCAGGATTCACATCAGATATATCACCCCAATCCAACCACCTTGGAGGGAACCTATTTGGACGCACTAAGCAATCACCATTTGCGGCCACAATTTCTGATTGCTGCTGAGTAAGGACAATCCCGCTGAATTCACAAATGAATGTTCCTGCCTTAATAAGATCCAAAGACCGGACTCCCCACCCGGTCTCCCTTGATCGGAACACCTCAAGCCTATGCTGAAGCCCCTTCTGACTAACCCTGTTGGGGCAACTAGGTGGGCACCTGCAGTAAGGTCCACACTCATATACCAGAGGTTTGCCTCTTAGCAGGGCTCCAGCCTTATCATATGCAAACTCGCCTCCATTCCTCCCTGCACAGTTACATCCAATTGAGCAACTCTCAGCACAATCACACCCATTACCGGCCTCAGCAAATTTCCCTTGGACAGCAGATGTAGGAAATATTGGCCGTGCAAGGTACTCAAATAAGAGTGGGTCCCGATCATCATCAACATCATTATAGAGTGCAACTGGCAAGAGCTCTCGGCCCATGGAGATATCAAAGCTCAAATACCCCGTTGGCCTTACAGAAAACACATCCACCTTGATCTGCTCAGCTACTCGATAATTCACAGTACCCATGGGTTCTTGCCCCTCAATGCGCAGCATTTTATACTTATAAACACCAAACCCAGACTTCCCACGGTCGAGCCAGTAGTCTACAACTTTGTAGAGGCCATCATAGAAATATACCTTGCCGACAGGACTGCATCTCGATTTGACAGCACGGATCACGCGGATCTCAATACCATAAGCCATGCTGCGCTCGAGGGCAAGATTGCCACCCTGCAATTTCTGATCGACACACTGCTTGTGAAGGTTGTGATCACGGCCGCCATGGCCGGTGTACACAAGTATGTCGCCACGGTCATCATCATCCTCATACCCACCAGACACGATTATGGATGTGGCTATAGGCTCCCCGGAGGCAGATTTCCCTGCAGTGACGTAGTCGATTCCTGCCTGCACCTGGCCATGGAGACCAAGCACGCAGAGCTCCATGCGGTAGAAGAAGGCGTCACCCACCGAGATCCCGGGCATGGGCCCTACGATGCGGCGGTCGCGGTTGAGCCAGAGGTCGTGGTCCCCCATGATCGCCGCGGCGCGGAGGTCCGCGCGGACGCGGCGCCGGTCTCCGCCGGCACCGTACCCGTTGACGCCCCCGAGGCCGAGGGCCTCCGCGCGCTCGTCGTCCCTGAGCAGCAGCCCGCGGAGGCACTCGAAGGTGATGCGCGCCCGCCGCACGAGGTCGCGGAAGTAGATCTGGTCCCTCACGCCGAGCGAGGAGACCCGCACGAGCTCCGAGGACCGCGGCCGGCGCTTCTTCACGACGGACCCGGACGCGGGCTGCACCACCGCGGGCGCGGCAGCCGCCGGCGCCGGCGCCGGGACGATCGTCCCGGGCCCCGCCGATGAGAGGTAGAGGCTCGCGAGGCGGTAGTACTCCCGGAGGAGCGCGTCCTCGTCGGGGTTCGGCGGCAGCGCCTGCAGCGGCGTCATCACCGACGCGGACGTCAGGTCCGGCGTCGCCGGCGGCGGAGGCGCCGAGGCCGCAAAAGCCGCCGCCGCCGCCGCCGCATGCTGCGGTGGCGGCGTCTGGGTCGGGGGAGCAGGCAGCGCCAGGGGCCCGCGCTCCGGCGACGCCGGCTCCGACTTGGGCTCCTTCTTGAGGAACGGGAGGAAGTTGAGGTCGATGGAGTCGGACGACCCTGCCGGAGACGACAGCGACGACGACGACGGCGAGGATTCCTCCACCTCCATTTCCATAACCGAAACCCCCCCTGGCCCGCCTTCCTCGCCGCCTCCTCCGCCCTGCAAAATTCCCCAAACCCTCGCGGGGGCGGCGGGGGCGCGGCGGAGCAGGCGTGGTGAATTGGGGAAGCAGGCGAGAGCGGTTGGGGAGTGGAGGATTTTCGCCGACTGGTGAGGTGACGTTTGTTTGAGGTGAGAGGGAAACGGCGGAGGGAGGGAGGGAGAGGGTGCGAAATCTCCGAAATGGAGCGCCCTTTTCCGGAGTTCGAAGGAAATGCGAAATTAATTTGGCGGAGGGGAGGACAGCAACACAAGTCTAGAAAGTTAGAGGGGACGCACCTCCTCGTGCTCTTAACAGTCACTGACAAGCAGGCCCGACGGATAGCAGGTGGGGGTTCCAAGAGAAAAGAGGCTTTAATGATGGTGGGTGGCTCGAGAGATGCAGGGCTAGTTTTGGAATATCGTCAACTTGACTCGGTATCGTCACCGGCCACGGCCGGTACCGTGCCGAGTCAAAGATCTTAAAATATACATTAAATCGGATCTTTTTCATATCGGAAATAAGTTACTAACAATTAATCATTTTAATAAAAATTATATATTAAAGACGATTGTAAATGGATATTTAAGTAGCGGAGTGGCGAAAAGGAATCACTCATGGATTATTTGTGTGTTATATATATGTTTTCTGTTTTTATTAAAAAAGTTAAGTGGCGGCCTTATTTGATAATAAATATGTCCATTTGCTTTTAGAAAAAATAGATTTTTGGCTTTTCGGGCGTTTAGAATTTGTCTCTAGATGCTTAACGAATCAAGATAAAGAACATGCACAAACTAAGGTATTTAGATCCAGACCAAAAAAATCATATAGTTATATGTGGTCATTAAATTAACAAGAATGTAAATTTGTGTACACACACAATATGAGAATAGTCTATGCTATTGTGTTCTTTTGTTTTCTAACTTTATAGTCGTTGGAAACACACTGTTTGAAATTTTTGCTAACTAGTAGGTTTTCTTTGCTAATAGTATGTGTACATCCCTCTTGGTAATTTGTATTTATTTGCCTCCCTTATGAATTTTTGCATGCTCCTAAAAGTTCTCACTTGAGGTTGATATAGGTTAACTTTTAAAAAATGATTATAGGTCACCTTAAAATTTAGTTTGTTACCTTTTCTAGTGACAGCTTTGCACCTTTAGCTCCTACATCACTCGAACCATTCTTTCTAGTGAGAATATAAGGTTTCAAAGGTTAACTTATAATTTTTGATAATAATTATTCAAATTATATGTATGTTTAGTAATACGAAAGTTATATGAATAGATTCATATTTCAAGATGGTTTGACATGACATTAATAGTGTAGCAATGGTGATAAAAACTGAAAATCAAAATATACAAATTAAAAAAAAATCCTAGCACACCTACTAGAAATGAATGGAGGGGCTAAGGCCTGATTGGATCCACCAACTAATTACGAGCTGGCTAATTTTGGCTAATTTTGGCTAGTGTGGATCCAAACGGGACCAACTAATTCTTAGCTAATCCCATTTTAACTAGTTAAATATCAATTATTCGATTAGAGCAAGTCTTATGGCTTCGCCCGCTGCGGGCTGCAACGCCCTGCAGCTAGCATTTATTACCTAGGAGCCCCGGCCAGCCAATAGAAGCAGCGGCAGAGGATTTCGCTAGCCTCAAACGGGTGAGTCGCCACACGCCCGTCCCCTTCCCTCTCCTCGTTTCTCTCAGCTCCACCTAGGATTTTGATGATGTGGACAACCTTACAGCCTGCTGACTAAGCCTTATAATACTTGCTCTTAGTTGTTCTAATCTACTTAGCTGGGTGGATCTAAACAAGGCCTAACTCTTTCTATTATTACTCCTAGAAAGTTGCAAGCAACTAACTCCTTATTGAAGTTTAAGAAAAGAAGGTTCTTAAAAAGAAGAAGAATATATACTATAAACAGAATAATATGAATTGAGATCAATTCTCACTCAGAATTATGCCCACATACCCCTCATAGAAGGCCCACTTGTCAAGCCAAATTACACGAAAATGCTCGACAAAGTGGGGCCCCGCACCCATTGCATATTGCTCTCTTGCGTTTAATGTTTCACATATTGCATGAAAATCCAATCAACATCCCACACTTGCAACAAAGGTTTGTATACATTTTTAAATCAAAGAAAGATTGTATTAAATCAAATTTGAGTACATCACTATGGCACCCACGACACTCTCAAAAAAGATTTACATATATTTTGAAGCAAAAAGTGCATGGCAGGGAAATAAGGTAAAATCTAGCCCAGCATGGGCCGGCAATTGCGTATAAAGACACATGTCCAACCATCTCAACCTTTTCCATCGAGCGGTCCTAGTCCCGCCCCTAAATAATACTCCTATATAAACTAATCATTACTATTAGTTTGAATGTAGTACTGCTACACTCCATTTTCACCATGCGGATCGTCTAAATTAACTTGCCTAATGGCAATTAATCAAGAATAATTATCTCGATTAACTTGCCTAATAGTCAATCAAGCAAGAATTAAGAAATTGATTGTTTACCATATTTGTGAGAGTCAATTAGTGAATTGATTGCTTACCATGAAAATGGGAATTGATTACTTACCATAGTCACGAGCGTCCATGTTCATCCCCCTAGTCCTCCTGTCCACCTGTACAAGTCGTCTCCTCTTTTTTATCTTCTTCTCTCTTCTCTTCTTAGCCTTATCTTTTTTCCTTTTCTCACTTCTCTCATCACTCTTGCAGGCAGGGGCGCTTGGGCGTAGGCCGCCGGCGGGCGGGCGCGCGCAGGCCGCGGCGGACAGGCGTGGCGCGCAGAGGCCGGCGGGCCGGCTACGCACGCGTGGCAGGCGGGCCGCGCGTGCGGCGACGACGGCTGCACGCGGGCGCGTGCGCGCGTTCGGGGGCGGGCGGGCGGCAGACGAGCGCGCGCGGGGAAGGCCGCGATGGCGGACGGGTGCGCGCGCGGGGGAGGGGGTGGGGGACGGGAGGCCGCGGCGGCGGCCGACGGTGTTCCGACCCCAGTGGCCTGTGAGTCAATTTTAGTTGAAGCTGTTCCAATTTTGCGAGTCAATCTTGTGTGACATGGTTACTTGTTGTAAAATATGTAGATCTTGAATGTTATAATTTTGAATTTGATGTTACAATATAAGTGAGTCAATCGTTGTTTCTCTTTTTCTTTTATGTTCTTGATTCAAGTGAGTTCTGGAAGAAAAAAAGAGAGAAAAATATACGATGGGGAAGAAAAAAATAGGAGCGAGAAAGAATGAGGAGCAGAAGAACGATTTATTTTTTTTAGCGTGTAAAACCTTTTGCACCGGGCCATGTTCTCACCCGGTGCTAAAGGTCGGATATTTGACCCGGTGATAAAGGGGCACCCCTTTAGCACCGAAAGATTAGCACCAGTTGAAAAACCGGTGCTAAAGGAGAGTTCCTAACCGATGCTAATAGCCATTTCTCCAGTAGTGGAGGGTGAATTCATGCACCCACGGCTACACCACCAGTTCATCACCATCGTATGACTAATCATCAGAATAGGGATTCCGAACTACATATATGAGACGCTACACGAAACTTGCATATTAGAAATTAAAAGCCCATGCTCCCATCAAACCGAGCGGCCATTGTTATGATGATCCGTTTATCTCTCAAGGAGCTAGGGAGGAGGGATGTTTCCCGCAGCCGCCGCATGATCCTTCGGTTGGCCGACGATGACGCTGTGCAGACGTGCAGTATGCAGAAACACCCAAGCGCAATCGTGACGTCGAACGGGAGTACGAGAAGACGCTGCGCTCCACGGGCTGGCGAAGTCCCTAGCCAGGCTCGGATACAGGTCTGGAGCTGACAGGGAGGGGAAAATAGAGGAGAGTGAGGACACACTAGTGACGAACTTTTAGGCGGTCTGTCCGGTCCGTTTAGAATTATCATCCCAGTGTCCAGCGAATTATTCTCCTCTCATACTTTTCAGTCCAGCCCAGCGAAACGAACATGACAAAATGCAGTTTTATAGTGCGTGCAAACTCATCTCTCTCCTCCACCTGTGCCGCCGACGTCGTTAGCACTAACTGGACCGCTACGAACGCCCTTATCTGTGAGGACGTGTCCAGCGATTGACGTTTTGGATGGTTAAGAGAGTTTTTTAATAAGTGAACAGTGAAAAACAGAGCTGGCTAGCACGGAGGGAAAAGCCTGTCTATGGACATGTTTAAATCCAGAAACTTTGCAAAAAGTTTTCACCTATAGAACTGTGTCAGTTCATTTTTTCTCTCTATGCACGCAGCCCAATGCAAAAAGTTTTCATCATTTTTCATCCTTTTACCGATTTAAACAGGCCCTATGACGCTGATTAGCGGCTGATTAATGTAACATCACAGTTGCAAATAATGGATTAAGTAGGCTGTTAGATTCGTCTCGTAATTTCACTTCATCTATGTAATTAGTTATTTTTGTCTATATTTAATACATGCATATAAGATTCTTTTTGACGTGATGAGTGAAAAATTTATGGAAGGAAGTAAACACCCCCCTAGTTGTGTGCTACCGATCAATCGTGACATGCTAATTTTTTAAGACTCCTCAACATAAGTTGTGGCAAAAGAGAAGTTAAGGCAACATCATAGTGCGGCTATGACATTGTAGAAGGACATTATAGTCCAAGAGCGAGGTCTACGGCAGAGGAGATGTTGGATCAAGGCATGGGCAACTGGTGCGATGGCTTGCGCTCATGTGTGACAGAAAGAGGGGACGAGGGAGCTAAGTGGTTCTTGATGCTGATCTCAATTATGTTGATAAATTTAATTGGATGGTTGAGGTCTAGTTGGGGTTAAGATGAGACCGATGATATTTTAATGGATCAATTTCGAAATTTTTAGCTAAGGTGTTGTGTCATTTAAAGTTATTCCATTTCATAGCTATTACGTTATCTATATAGACATCCGTAGCAACACATGTGCATGTTTGCTTGTAGCTCCAAAAGATTGATAAAAGGTGATTGCTTCACCTATCTTTGAATTCTATTTGTCAGCCATGTACAATACTTATCTTGCAGCATAACGTAGTAACAAAAACGGAAGTGTACAAAATGAGAAGAGAACTTTAAAGCCAGCCTGGGATCTGGTAGAGATTTTTTTTAAAAAAAATTAACCTATTTGTTTCGTGGAGAGAAACGCTCCCCTCGAGGAGCTTTCTTGTTTCTTAGAAGCTAACGGGTCGTACATAATATTAATATGTGCAGGTGTGCTAGTATACATTGTATAAAAACAAAGTAAAAATGGAATAAACACAAAGAACAAAATAAGTGGCATCACTTTAAAATAATTTAAAAATACAATTTCCCACGCTTTACAATATATTGCGCCGAGTAACATCTGACAAATCAGTGGATTGTATGGCATCCGGTGTTTGGGGCCTCTAAAGGTCTGCCGTTTAATTGCATTTGCATTGTTGGGCTACATAACACCTCCGATTAAGCTATGCCGAAGGTCGTTGTCGTCGTCATCGTCACCGTAAATGGAGGAGTCATCGTCTCCAAATCTGCATAAGTAGAAATCAATGGAAAATGATGAAGTGCTAGAGCCTCGTCGGGATCTAGGTATCAGACCTCATCATGCGGATCCATAATAAAGTCTCGAGAAGTGTTCGGCTTTGTCGGTCGCAAACAAAATGTTTCCAGCCTTTTCGGTCGTGGAAAAGGAAAATTCCAGCCTCGTCGATCAGGGAAGAAAAGGAGACTTCAAATGGATCACCGGCCTTAGACACTGCAGAAGATGAACATTTTGATGATTGTGAGAAATGTACGAGTCAACTGATTTGAATAGCATGTATATGCACATATGGCGTTGATGGTAACGCTGCCGAAACTATGGGATTTAGAATAATTCCCAAGAGACAAGTTGTTCAATGCCAAATAATGAAGGCAGCTGGCAGGTAGCGGTAGCCCGAGAATTACATAGCTTCTTTTATCACATAGTATGCAAGTTACATGTGCAGGCTAGAAAAATCAGCATTAGTATCTGTCAAGGGGCAGCGTTAGTGCCGGCCAGTCCAACTGGCACTTACGTGCCGCACTTTAGTACTAATCACCACGACCAGTACTAAAGCGCGCATCTTAGTACCGGCCAGTACTAACCCACGCGACCTCGCGTGGAGCCAGGGGAGGCAATTTAGCACTGGTTGGTGTTACCAACCGGTACTAAATATCTTTTTTTTTCTATTTTCCTTTTTTCTTTTCTTTTTGGTTTTAAGACATATTCAAATTAGTATACATTTTATATACATTTTATTTGTACACTTGTATATATGAGGATTACATTAATATATTATATACATACAATTCATATACACTTGAAAGATCACCATTAATTGAGTATTTGAGATATTAAAAATTAAGCATCATCGATGGTCACCAAACTTATAAAGTTGAGCAACGCTTATACGTGGATCGACATAAAATTCTCTTGTGGATTTTATGACTTCATTAAGTAGGAATCCGCATAGCTCCGTTTTGATGAGGTCTTCTTTCATTTTTCAACATTGTCACATATTCAAATCAATACATGAGGAGAATAAAAAACAATGACTCAAAAATAATGAGCAGAATTGATTGTGCTTACATACCATGAATGCGCCCGCCATCATTTGCCTTCATCATTTACAAAATTGTCGCTGAACTCGCATACGTAGTATCCACACAATTTGTTTCCCTGTTTCTGTCTCAAGCACTATGGACAGCTAGGTCATGAAATATTATAATGTCTATTACAAATTACACTAGACGTGAGGATTATATTCATACTGAAAAATCAGTCTTAAAATTAAGATCGCCAGTTTGATCAATAACTCCGATGTGTGATTTCAGGAAGCGAGCCCATGCATTGTTCATCAGGTCTATGAGGTCTTGGTAATTTATTGTTGGTTTTCTCATTGAGTCGTACAGCGCGACCACACCGTTATTAATTTGAATACTAAGCAATATTTAGTGGGAACTGTTCATTTACACAGAATCAATGTGACAGGAACTCAACTTTAGGAGGGTGGAAAATAACACCCCCTAAGAAACACGCTTTGTCTGGAATGCAAGAGTGAGATGTGGTGCAGTATAGGCTCAGTTTGAGGATGACATTCAGGTGATACACCCTTTCATTGCTGTCGATGCATCAATCTACATAACCTATATAGATGCACCTGACTAAGAGTCATTAACTTTATTTCTCTCAACATGCAAGCTATCCACGTCATATAGGATCCACTACATCGTATGCCACATCACCATCTACTAGAACTATCTATTTATGTCTTCCATCGATTTTCTATGACTAATAGCATACATGCATGTAACTTATTGATCTTTGTGAGTACTATGCTACAAAATTCTCACAATAGAAATACACAGAGGATCAATCATTTAAGAGTTGTTATCTACCGACAAAATGAACATATTTTCATGTATAATGTCATTTGTAAAAGAACGTTGTCATGCAACCACCCTATTATCTCTATTTTCAAATTTTAATTTTAATTTTTGTTTAAAATTTTGTGGCGCGGAATATCACCTAGCTACTCGTGTTTATCCTTGCCACCGATCCACAATTCCTAAACGAGAACAAATGAGAACTTAAATTTATTAGCTCCCCCCCCCCCCCCCCCCCCCCCCCCCCCCCCCCCCTCTTTGTTTGGAAGACGAAGACGGCAAGAGTGAGATGTGGATAGGTTCAATTTGAGGATGACATTCAAGTGGCATCAATTGTTATCTTTACCACCGATTCACATGCACACAAGTGTTCTCCACAATTCCTAGATGAGAACTTTAATTTGTTAGCACCCGTCCCAAAAAGAATGTTACAACAGAATTTTATTATTTTTTTTATAGTGGCAGTATAGTTTCTGTTCAAACTCAAGTGCTGGAAGCTGAACCCAATTTTCAGAGTTTGATTTTTCTTCTCGTTAGTGTGTGTTGAGAGATGATCGTAAAACTTGCTTTGTTGAAACAGAAAGATAATTTGTGATTATGAAGCTCGAGCACACAACGGTACATCAGTTCATGCGGCTCGATTTGTGAGGACGACCAAAATAACACTCAATTTCAATATTATTAAGGATTGTTACTAGCACAATTAAGCATAAAGCAAACTACTTTTAACATTATAGTTGATCCTAGTAACAACTTCAGCATCGTGAAGACGTTGTCATGGTTGCACGTACTGCATCCGAAGAACTTGATTTACTATTCTGTGCTTGACCTTTATCCCGATTATCAGAAGCACTGGCCGGGATGGAAATGATAGCAGCTACACATGCAGTTACAAACTTTTCGTGTCTATCAATTGATCTTGATATCTTAGCTATCTCGCGGGTGGCAACAAATAGCAGAAAGATACAATGAGTTATAGTTCGTATTTATACACAAACAGTACATAATACACAAACAGGAATAATCTGCAATGGATACCTAAATTCCTGATCGAATTCAGCCGTCTCCTTCCGTAGCATTTGCCGGTCATTGATGGTCTTTTGGTGCAGGACCTTCATGTCATCCTGCACTTTGGTCACCACGGCTTCTTTCTCAACAGTAGTCATCAAGATGTGTTGTTCGCCCTACAGAGTTTCGTACATCTTACTCTTAAGATAGGAGAAAAAAAAAGAATAGCCATGTTTGGTGGCCTTTTCCAGCCTGTTATCTCCATAGCTATTAGTAGAAGTAATAAAAAATGTACAGATGTAGCATTTAATTATAATCTAAATATATAAATTGTGCCATATCACTTCTTGATGCAACTGAAGACATGCAAATAATGATCGGATCAGAAAGTAAAAATACATAACCAGTTTAAAATAACTCTTAATGCATGTTTGACACAATCGACAAATCGCGAATCAGTAGACACCTACAACCCTAAAATAGGTTTGAGCTAACCCTGTTACGAGTTCATATTCACAACATCAATACTGCAAACAGTACGATCTAAGTAAACTAGAAAGGAATATCAATCCTTTTTTTTATAGCTGCGCAATTAGGTTGGTCAGAGCCTAAATAGCAGACTGCACAAGGACGAGCATGATTCGCAACACCGGAGAGAGGAAATTGAGAGAACGAACCTGAGATGTGGTTCCCAAAAATCGAGCTGCCGCCGCCGGCGACAGTTCTTGCAGGCGCCCGATACGGTGTACCGACGCCGATTGGAGAACAGGAACCTTGTTAGCAGGGAACGTAGCGCCATAATATTTGCGGCGCCGTTCGGTTTATTTGCCTAATTGCCTGGGCACCTCGGCTTTGCTCGCGTAAGAGAGCTCGTCTGCCAGGGCAAGGTCCTCGCCGTTCGCTCCTCTTAAAAAAAAAACAGGTCCGGCTGTTTCTGTTTGCAAGGCAAGGAGAGCCCATCGATCTAAAACACTGCTTATGACAAACGATGAAGGCCGGCTGCAGGGTTCTGAATCCCTCTCGGTTTCTCCCTTTTATATTAAGCCGAGTCCGTGTTTGCTCCCTAGTCTGCAAAACCATTTATCTAACCTGCTCAACTATCAAAACTTGTTTTACCCTCGATGGCTTGGACGACGGTTTTTTACTGACGTGACAGCGGGCCCCACATGTCAGTATGGCCCCACCACCATTCTCTCTCTCCAGGGCCCCACATGTCTGGCGAGATCTCGGGCGCCGTCGGTGACCTCGCGCGTGAGGCCCCTGCTCCTCCGCCGCTGTGAAGCCCGTCTCCTCCCTCCCCCGCCGCCATGTTGGCTGACTCGATCTGCCGGATCCAGCCACTACGGAAGAAAAGACCTTTCATCTCTCTCTCTTAGTACGAGCTCTAGACAACAGTAGCCATGAAACCAAGTTAGTACCGGCTGGGAAGACAAGCCGGTACTAACGTGCACTTTTGACCCTACACCGCAGCTGTCAGAAGTCAAGTTAGTACCGGCTTTTTTTTCCCAGCCGGTATTAATTTTACGCGGGCGATTTAGTACCAGCCAGTGGCTCCACCCGGTACAAAATGCAACAAGTTAGTACTGGGCGGAGCCTCCGGCCGGTACTAACAAGCAGATATCGATCGCCCCACTCCTTTTTATTCTTCTCCTCGTCTAGAGCGCTGCTTCTCCTCTCCCTTGTCTCTTTTCTATGTTCCATCTCCTCGTTCCTCACTCCTTTCTCGATCTGGGTGCAGGTGGCCGAGCAGGGCGGGGCGCGGCGGCTTGGCGTCGGCGGGCGCGGAGGCCCGGCTCGGCGGCCTGGCGCCGGCGGGCGCGGCTGCCTCACGCGGAGGGTCGCGCCGGCGGCCTGACGCGGGCGCCGGGCCTACGTGGGCGCAGATCGAGGTGGAGGACAGGAGCAGCGTCGCCGGTTGGATTCTTTGTGATTCGTTGTGTGGATTGTTTCTTCTTCTTTTTCTTCATTCTTGTGATTCGTTGTGTGATGGTGAGATTTAGTCTTGTGATTTTTGTGATGTAAGATTGTGAGATGGAGTGTGTTGGTATTTCTTATGACCTACAGATACATCCGCAAACGTACGGATACCGATGTAGCTTTCAACCGGGAGTATTCCAGAGTATCGATTTCCACGGGGAACGTGAAGTGTACTAATCCTTAATTAGTTCATCCGAAGGGATAAATGTGGATTTGGACGACGACGAAGAGAAGAGGTAAATGGGACGAGGGTAGAGAGAGTACTTGTGTAGCAACAATGGTTATTCCTCTGATCAAGCAACACTGACTTACTCACGATAGTTAACTTCGGGCGCCTGAGACACCACCACTCACAGAAAGGGATGAGAAGGAGAGTGGTACCGCCTACCCCTAAGTCCTACAGACCAGAACTAACGTGGTGGATTACGTCGGCCGGACAGGGCTGTCACCACCTGCCGGCTACCACAGCTATTCCGTTGAACTGGGTGCAAACCAAGGTAACGACTAGTCTAGACACCGTGCCTACACTAATAATTACTACTTCACTCGACGTCAGAGCAAAGCACCCACTACTAAGTAGTGAACGAGGAACCAGGAAACAAAAGTAAGAAAGAGCAGATGCTTGATTAATCAGAGGGAATCAGAGTTACCAGACAAGACCCGGATGTAGTCACTCGAAGATGAACTGCATCCGCCGAGGTACAAAATAGAGGAAGAGCGGACACCTCCGGCTCTTCCCCCGAACTCTCACCTCGCCTCTCTCCCTATTTTCTAAGGCTAGGAGCAGCAGCGCTTCGCCTTGGAGCTTCTTCTCTTGTATTTCGACGTGTCTTCTCAAGGTGAGTGGGGTGTTCTTTTATAGGCTCCAAGGGCGGTTCCCGGCGTCATCATCAAGCTAGCCTCCTGCTTAACATCCACGCGAAGGGGGAAGCGTAGAAGCCTGTCGGTGATATTATCTCCGGCAGTCTTCCACAGGGTAGCCCACGGAAGTGATTTGTAATGCAGGGAAGATCGCAAAGATCGGAAGCAGGATGGTTAGGATGGACAGACGCAAGGGTTTATACAGGTTCGGGCCGTCGACTCGACGTAATACCCTACGTCCTGTTTTGGGGTGTTGTATTGCGTAGATTGTGAGTTGTTGTCTTGAGAGACTTTTTGTTTTGGAGGGGGTCCCTGCCCGCCTTATATATCGGGGGGCAGGGTTACAAGTCGGTTTGTATCCGATCCTATCTCTTAGAATCCTTTCCTTCTTTACAATAATTCCTATTCCAACTAGGACTTCTCTTTCCAGATCCTTCCTCCTTGCGCCGACTTGTCCCGCACGTCTTTAGGTCCAGAACGGTGGGCTGGGCCGCCCCCTTTTGGTGGGCTGCCAGGCTTGCTCGTGAGGCACCCGGGTACTATATCCCCCACAGTAGCCCCCGAGCACTTCTTGGCCGATCGTTGGCTGTAATTGTTCCATCTTTTCTTGCATGATTCGAGTGCTCCAAGTTGTCTAAGATCTCATCCAAGTGGTTTCGAAGAAGATCCGAGAGGTTTCGAGGAAGATCCGAGTGCTTTCGAGGAAGATCCGAGTGCCTGCTCAGACGTTCCTGAAAACAATTCTTCAATTATAGTCAAAATGAGGGGAAGGAGTGCTCTTTTTCACGACGCGACAGCGAAGTGAATACACTTAGCCCCTGGGCTTTGGGCAATTTTAGTATGAAATTGGCCAAAGGTCTTCAATTTTTACACATCTGTATCTTGATCTTCAATGGTGTGCACCTCCAGGTGCACCCATTGGGTGTAGCCCCCGAGCCTTGAGCAGAATAGAATATTCTGGTCGAGGGTCAAAAAGCAAAATATCATGAATCTCTTTTTAAACTTAATCCATCAATGGTGTGCACCTCCAGGTGCACCCATTGGGTGTTAGCCCCCGAGTCTTGTTACGATTCAGCATGATCGTG